>JAXCGZ010000289.1:82500-87500 GCA_037179515.1 Halocaridina rubra
CTGATAGCTCCTCCTCATGTCCTCAGTGCCTCTACTCTCAGGAAGAATGTCTTCAATGATATACTCCATCAACAACACACAGTGGTCACTCTTTCCAATTGGTGGTTCATACTCAATATTTTCAATATCCAACACATTATCTGTGAACACCAGATCAAGTAGTGATGGCTCATCCCCACCCCTGGCTCTTGTTGGTTCCATTACATGTTGGTGTAGGAAATTCCCTTGTACGCAATCTAGGAATCTTGCCCCAAATGAGTCCTCACCACTGTGTGGGTCAAGATTTATCCAATCTAGCTCTTTATGATTAAAGTCTCCCATAATCAAAATCCTACATTTTTTCTCCCGCGCCATGTTAACAACTGAGTTTATGACTTCAATCGTACCTATATGACTTTCCTCATAAATTTCAAGCCTATTTTGGTTCCTTGGTGGGTTGTATACAACAGTTATTATAATGCTCTCTGACCCAGTATTTATGCGAGCAACAAGAAATTCCCTGAACTCACTTTCTATAGCCAAGTTTATTTCTTCAACTTGAATCCTCTCACTTATGAGCAGTGCTATCCCTCCACCAGTCCTCTCAGATCTTTCGACCCTTAGTATTCTGAAGCCCTTAGGAAAAACTGTGACACTGTTTATGTCCTCACTCAACTTAGTCTCTGTAATTGCTACTATATCTGCCTTACTGTTGTGAATCCTATCTTTTAATTCTACTGCCTTACCAGCTAATCCATCAGCATTTGTGTATAACAATCTTAATGAGGCCCCATCCCCTGATCTTCTGTCATTATCTTCTTTATCTCCCCTTTGTCTGGAAGTATTCCGTAACGAAAATTTTTCTTCTCTTCTTCATTTCTTTCATCATTTAACCTTCTTGCCTCTTGCAACAAGTTTTTGATCTTTCCCATCTCTTCCTGTGTTCTGTATCGTCTAATGAACACTTCTTTGCATTCTTGAAGGTCTTTTAGACTTTTTTTTCTCAACAATATTTCCCTACATGTCTCCCCTCTCTCAAAGGTTACTTTTGTTGGTCTCGGCTTTCCTTCCCTCGAATATTTACCTAGTTGGTGTATGTTTACAATATCCTCAGGACCACATACTACTCCAAGCTTTCTTATCAGGTCTACAACCCTAGCTTTATTTTCTTCAAGTCTCCCCTGCCATGTTGGCTCCTGGGATTCACTTATGCCTGAGATTACCACTGTCTTCTCCTTATCAAGTGCCTGTCTGATGAGTGGGTTTGCCCTTTCCATCACAACGTCTTTCATTTTTTCGATTACTGTCTCTTTATAGTCAACTGTTTGTATGTTTTCCAGTGCCACCACCTTTACAGCCTCTTTTACTGCCACATTCCCCTTTAGTGCATCAGCAAAGGACGTTTTCATGGCATCATTTTCCATATTCAGCTCCTGGAACTCTTTTCTGAACTGTTCAATGTTTTCCTTAATCTGAACATTCCAAGCAGCAATCTCGTCTCTCTCAGAAGATAGCAGTGAACTAACATCTAATTCCTTTAGGTTGTCATTTAGCTGTTTGTTTTTATCTTCTTGTTTAGAAATTCTAGATTCTAGTTGACTCTTTTCCCCTTCCAGCTTCTTTATTCTTTTTTCTAGTTCCTTTCTCTCCTGCCCTTGTGCTTTATTTGCTTCCTCCAAAGATCTTATTTGTTCTCTGAGTGTTTCATTCTCTTTCATTTCTCCATCCATATTCCGAATTTTATCATCAAGGTTTGTAACCATTTCCTCTAACTTCTTGATTCTCTGTTTAAGTCCTCTGATGACTACCCCTTCTCCCAACACATGGGTGGGAGAGGTTTGGGACAGAGATGGCTTCATTTTTATGTTCTCCCTCTCACAGAATATAGAAAGAAGACGAGAAAGAGGAAAAAAAAAAGAAAAGAGAAAAACTTCTAATTTACCTTCACACAGAATTTTTATATCTCCATATAAGTGCTATTTAGTGACTCAGTTTGTCTCCTTTCTGGCAACACACATCTTAACTTAAAAACTTGACCATGGTAATTTAAGTATAAAAAGAAAAAGAAAAACAAAAGTCAGACCTGAAGGAAAATTCGAATTTGTGTTCGAGGTGGCACCCACCTGTTTCTGTTATATATTCTTCCTAACTGATAAACTGACTTGCTAACCAAGATATGTTATCACGGGATTTAGACTTTACATTTAGCTCAATATATATACAAAATAACAAAATAGCAAACGAGAAAGCTAAAAGAAAAGCAAAAAAAATGAAGAAAATAGGACTGCTGTACTACTTGGCAACTTAACTCAGTACTGTTGACAGGTGGGTATTTGGTATTTTTTTTTCTTTTATTATTCAATTTTTTCGTGTATCAAACTAACTAACTAGTTAATATAAATGGGAAGGATACTGTTTTTAACAATATATAGAACCACAGGATCAGGTAAAACGGCTTAAGAGCTTTCCCCAGTTTACACAAAAAATTAGGTAATGTGGTGTGAGGCTCCACGTCTGGCAACTCTTCTAGATTTCCCTCAAGGCAGAAACTGGACGGCAGCTTCTCTCTCTTCCTCACGAAAAAGTTCTCAATTTTTTTCCTTTAATATGAACAGTCTCGTCTTACAACAAATATTAGTTTTTGTACTCACAATACTCTGCACGATTTCAGATTTATGGAAATTATGGTAAAGTTTTCCACTAAGCACTTTAGTCACTCGAAACAGTTTAAAATTTAAGAGGAGCAATTCCGCGAATGTCCGTCCATAATTCCCGCGACCGTGTGTGTGTGTGTGTGTGTGTGTGTGTGTGTGTGTGTGTGTGTCTGTGTGTGTGTGTGCGAGTGCGTGTGCGTGTGTGTGTATTTATACGCGTACACACATGCACACTCAGAGGATATCCTTATCAAAATTTAAATCACTCTCGCTAGCCATGACCGACCAGAAATGATGAATAAACCTCATCAATGAGATCATCGCATAAGCTTCATCTCCTTTGAGATATGACAGAGAGTCACGTGATCAGTTAATATACACCCGCTACAGCTTCATAAGAATAATTAAATCTATAACGTGAACTCATCTTAACACGTAGACTAAAGATGTTGCCAGACTTGTCTTTTATGATAAGAAATCGTAAGTGAAACCATGACTTACAATTCAATTGCTATATTTCTATTACAAGATGGAGCCTTTCAAAAATACATTCTTGTGCTTTAGAAGGGATTGATCCTATCAACACTCCAAATACAATAAGTAATTTTTTAAATTGTTTCAAGAAAGGCTTTCATTACCATTCCGTTTGTGAATGGGTGTAGTATGGACCCGATATTGACCAGGTTATTTTCAATTTGTTCCAATGATGGGTTTTAGTAACATCTTGATACAAACTGAACCCACGGTAAGCAAATCTCTATTCAAGAAAGAAAGGTCAACTTGGCTCCACACATAAAATAGGGTTTGAGGCAGGTTTCTTAAGCTATTTACTTACAAAAAACTCAATCACTAAAAACTTTCCAAAGTAATAGAGGACTTTATGATCGGAACTACCTCCTCCAAGTTCTCTTGGCAGTCATAAGTTGACTAAATGGGGAGGAGAAAAGGGACTGGGATTCCCCTCATCTGTATTGTATTCCCATAAAGAGTAAGCTTTTGCTTTGACTCAGGGAAGGAAAGCCGAGACCAACAAAAGTAACCTTTGAGAGAGGGGAGACATGTAGGGAAATATTGTTGAGAAAAAAAAGTCTAAAAGACCTTCAAGAATGCAAAGAAGTGTTCATTAGACGATACAGAACACAGGAAGAGATGGGAAAGATCAAAAACTTGTTGCAAGAGGCAAGAAGGTTAAATGATGAAAGAAATGAAGAAGAGAAGAAAAATTTTTGTTACAGAATACTTCCAGACAAAGGGGAGATAAAGAAGATAATGACAGAAGATCAGGGGATGGGGCCTCATTAAGATTGTTATACACAAATGCTGATGGATTAGCTGGTAAGGCAGTAGAATTAAAAGATAGGATTCACAACAGTAAGGCAGATATAGTAGCAATTACAGAGAGTAAGTTGAGTGAGGACATAAACAGTATCACAGTTTTTCCTAAGGGTTTCAGAATACTAAGGGTCGAAAGATCTGAGAGGACTGGTGGAGGGATAGCACTGCTCATAAGTGAGAGGATTCAAGTTGAAGAAATAAACTTGGCTATAGAAAGTGAGTTCAGGGAATTTCTTGTTGCTCGCATAAATACTGGGTCAGAGAGCATTATAATAACTGTTGTATACAACCCACCAAGGAACCAAAATAGGCTTGAAATTTATGAGGAAAGTCATATAGGTACGATTGAAGTCATAAACTCAGTTGTTAACATGGCGCGGGAGAAAAAATGTAGGATTTTGATTATGGGAGACTTTAATCATAAAGAGATAGATTGGATAAATCTTGACCCACACAGTGGTGAGGACTCATTTGGGGCAAGATTCCTAGATTGCGTACAGGGGAATTTCCTACACCAACATGTAATGGAACCAACAAGAGCCAGGGGTGGGGATGAGCCATCACTACTTGATCTGGTGTTCACAGATAATGTGTTGGATATTGAAAATATTGAGTATGAACCACCAATTGGAAAGAGTGACCACTGTGTGTTGTTGATGGAGTATATCATTGAAGACATTCTTCCTGAGAGTAGAGGCACTGAGGACATGAGGAGGAACTATCCGAAAGGAGATTACATCAAAATGAATGAGCTTTTTGCAGTTATTGACTGGAGAACCTTATTTTACAACAAATCTGTACAAGAAATGTATGACATCTTTTGTGAGAAATATGGGAAGATAGTAGATTGCTGCATACCTGTCACCAAAGTAGGTGTAATTCATGCCAGAGAGAAATGGTTCGATAATGGGTGTAAAAGAGCTAAGGAGTGGAGAGACAAATGCTGGAAAAGGCATAGGAGGAGAAAAAACATAAATGCCTGGCAAACCTACAGAAGAGCAAGAAATGACTACCTAAGTAAAAGGAGAGAGG
>JAXCGZ010000290.1:0-85000 GCA_037179515.1 Halocaridina rubra
TTGTGCCACTCTATTATCTCTTGACAAGAAAAGGCAGTATATGTAAAAAAGTTTTTAGTTATATTAATCATTGTGTCTAATAGAATAAGAAACCTACAGCCGTGTAGTTTTATTTGCTGATTATTTACACAATATCAAGCTTTTGCTTCGCACTGAAAGCAATTTCAAGATGCCACTGTAGTCTCCTGTTGTAAATCTCTCCTCCTACTATTGTGTTTGGTATTGTTGCCTCATACGAAATGAACCCCTTGGTTTTACCCCATTATATCTGAAGGAGTAGAAAGAGTTTTGCAATAGGAGACTATAAAATTTGTATCCTAAAAATCCTTTCATTTGAAAGCAAAAGCTTGTTATTGTGTAATTATTCAGTAAGTGCATCTACACGACCTTGAGTTTTTTACCCATTAATGTATTATTATTATTATTATTATTATCACTTTTATTATTATTATTTTTATTATTATTATTATTATTATTATTATTATTACTATTGTTATTATTATTTGTATTATTATTATTATTATTATTATTATTATTATTATAAGCTATATTGATCATTGTGTCTGCTGTTATGTATGATATATATGCTCTTACAAATGACAGGAATGGGAGGCACTGACTGGGCAGCTTGTGACAGATGTGCGAAGCGAGCCGTCAGAGGTGAAGGAAAGCTTGCCCAAATGGATCGATGAAGAAAGAGTATTTTCTGTCATGTTACTGAAGGTGAGGGAAAGATAATGACCTATTCAGTACTGCAGCAGCTCATGGTAGAGTGTGCAAGTCAGGAAGAGACAAATGTGGGTTTGATACCACGAATGATTGTTAGTAATGGCATCCATTGTACATTATATGTATGTAGAATTGGTAAATACATGAAGGATATAATGGAAACTTACCATCACCCATTTCTGGTTTAGTCATGGTCATGTTGCCTGCATAAACGGGTTAAGGTATGCAGTCACAAAAATATCTGTATTTCTAATATGCAAACTATGCATATTGCGGGGACTGCGGTAGTGCAGTGGTTATAGCATTGACTCTGGTCGTGACAAACCCTTGTTTACACCCACCACATGGGATGTTAGGAAGGGTATATAGCCATTATTCCCCAGCTTCAGTCTATGTCCACTTCCTCAATGAGTATTAATATTAACATAAAACAGTAAATGAACAAACAGACTATATATAAAATATCCAGCCTTAATTCCCTAGCTCCAACCTCTCTTTGTCCACCCCAATTCAATTGGGGATTTATATTGACACATAACATGGCAAACTATTTAACAAATTATGCATAATATATTCAGTGCTTTAATCTTCCAACAGCAAACCTTCCCTACCTTGTACGAGAAGCTGAACTTTGACGATTTGTCCATGTGGTCTGGCTTTGCAAGATCTAGTCATTGTGAAAGCGAATTCCCTGTGCAGTTACAGCAGAAAATATCACCATTCCAGCAGCTCCTGATTATCCAGGCTGTACGACCCGATCGCCTCCAGTCTGCCATGGTAAACTTTGCCTCTCGATCTCTTGGTAAGTAAATACATATTACTCTGTATTATCTGTTTCTAATTAAAAGTACGAAAGGAACTGCAACTAAATTTCAAGAATTTGAAGCAAAAGTATTAGAATTTCAAAACTGAAGATAAAAGCAATGGAATACAAAATATTTGGAGAGAGTAATTGAACTTCAAAAGTTGAAAACCGTAGCAATGAAATTTAAAAAAGTTTGGAAAAAATTTAATTTATACATTAAATATGTTTGAAAGCAAGTAGTTTATACATAAAAAAAGTTTGAAAGCAAGTAATTTATACATAAAAAAAGTTTGAAATTGTTAAACTTAACGTATGTTATAGTAGATAAAACTCTAGCTAAATTATTCAGTCAGTGCTTTAAATTTTGATCATGTATGAACCATCTAGGAGGAAAAGTCTATGGTCAGGTTGTCGTCTACACACCAGATGTAAAACGTATGTAAATTGATTCCAGGATGTTACAATAACGCTTCTGTTGGAAATGTCGATGTACATATGTGTACTTGTACACTGTGTCACGTATAAGGGATATTTAAAGTACAGAACACTAATTATATGCAGCACTCGGCTTTAAATTGGAGGAAATCACCCATATACGATTTTGTAAATGCTCATTTTATTTTGGAAGCATTGTGTTATAAATGTTTAATTGTACATTGCCATATATAAGAAATATTTAATTTACAGACCACTCATTATCTGCAGCACTTGGCTTTAAATTGGAAGAAATCACATGTATATGATATTTAAAGCTTTTGTTTTGGGGGAGCATTATTTGTACGTAAGGTATATTTGTCTATTTGAACTCTGTTTTATGTAAGAAATATTTAACATTTGAAACAAGCATTATTTGCACCACTCAGCTTTAAATAAAAAAAAAAAAAAATCACTCGATATCTATTTTTAAAGCTCCAATTTTTTGAAATTGTATTTTTACGTAGGATGTATCTGTGGACTTGTAAATTGTTACATATAACAGGTATTTAAAGTAAAAAACACATTATCTGCAACTCTTGGCTTTAAATTAGAAGAAATCGCTTATATATGAATACCTCTGTTTTGGAGAAACATCATTTTTACGTAGGCAGTAGTTATGTAGTGTCTGTATGAATAACATTTTGTGTCTCCTTTTTCGGTTTTCAATGTAATATTGGCTCATTATGATATAATCTGAAATAATGTCGGAAAAGGCCTATTAGAGAAAACAAGAGGAAAACTTTAGGAAGTACTAATAACTTCATGACCTCAATTGGTCACTTCCGCAAAGTACAGGTGAGGTCACAATATTTATAAGGTCTTTCTACATTAAAATATACTTTCTACCGTAAAAATATAGTTAGTGACATTAATTTTGTAAATTCAGCTGGTCACCTCCTCTCAGTGCAAGGTCACATCATTTAGGAAATATATATAAAGTGCTTATTAATTTCGTAACCTGAACTTGTCACCTCTAAGTATAGTTTAGGTCACGAAACTGATAAGTACTTCAGAGAGGAAAAACATGTGGAGCACCTGTTAATTTAATAACACAGCTAGTCGCATTCTCAAAGTGCAGTCGAGATAACGAAATTAAAATTTACTCTATAGAAATAATATGAAGTAGCTTAATTTTGTGACTTCAACTGGTCTCTTTCTGAAAGTGCAGGTTTTGGATTGCGCACCCAAACTCCATGTGCCCCCTTTGGGAGGAGGACAAGAATGCTTCCTCAGTGTTCCCCTGCATGTTGTAAAACGTCGACTAAATAGGATGGAATGAGGGAACTGGGAATCCTCTCCTCTATTTTCTTCCTGAAAAGAGTCAAGGGTTATATCATGGCTCAGGCACTCCCCTTATAAGGGGGAATATGACTCCTGTATATAGATAAATAGACTTTGAGAAGGTGACCAGTTGAGGTCGCCAAATTAATAGGTACTTTAAATATATTTCATATTTTCTCTAACGGGCCTTTCCCTACTATTTTAGACTGTGGTACCGGTCCAGTGTTATTCAAAATAACATTTATATTCTATCAAATGTAATTGCTTTAAAAGACAAAAGCACATGCATATTGTAGCATTTTAGCTCAGTACAGTAAATTTCATATGTGGTGGGCATAAGTATTTATTTCAGGTTCTACATTGATGTGTAGTAGTAGTAGTGTTTATGAAAGTTGACCATATGTGTTTATGAGAGTTTACCATATTTTTTATAAATATTGGAGTCTCTGGAGATCCTAAAGAACTGGGAACTACCTTTTATCAACAGCAAAGAAAGGTTAGGTTAGATTAGGTTAGAATTCGAACTTAAAGGCCAAGCTCAAACACTAATCTAACTTAACCTAATCTAACCTAAGATTTCTTCTCTGTTGATATAAGGGCCACTAGTAGTCACAACTGAAGGGGGAAAAAAGACGCAAAATAGCACTTGCTTTCATGTCTTACATTTTATGACTTTATCATATGATCCTTTGGCTTTTCCTGTTATGGGTCACCACAATGGATGCGCAGCCTCCTCCATCACACAAACATTCTCATATCTCCTCTTTGGCCTTCCTCTCCCCCTCCTGCTTGACAGGTCCATCCTCAGCATCCTCCTTCCAACATACCCCTCATCCCTTCTCTGCTCATGCCATAACCATCTCAGTCTCGCCTTTCTCACCATGTTATGACATACACATAACATTATCATCAAACTACGATCTTGCTCTTTGGCATAGCATACCAGATATAGAAAGATTCACCATTAAGATATATGATTATATATATATATTTATTTATTTACCAATAATTTATATATTTATATATATATTTATATTTCAAACTATGATAAACACTATAAGAAATTGCATTATTTTTCTTTGTAAATCTAATTAGAAAATCAATAGTTGTGTGTTTATAATAGACAAAATATACTTCACTAATAATGTCAATTGGCAACAAATATTGTGTCAACACCGGAAAATAATATTTTTTTTACCAGCCTTCTTATCATTTGTACTTGAATCCTTGGAATGTAATCACAAATTTTCTTTGAAATCTGGGAAGATGATTGGAGATTTTTCCTTAAAATTTTGGAATATAACAGGTATTGAAATCTGGATATATGATCTCAGATTTTCTTTCCTTCTCTCTCATTTTCCTGCAGTTATGCTTAAATATGACATAATATACTGATGCAAATTATATTTAATATTAGGTATGAAGGAGTTATCACCACCGGCTTTGAACCTTCGCCGTCTTATACCTGAAACAACTGCTGAAGAACCCATATTAATCATCATCTCACCAGGTGCAGATCCCACCCAGGAATTACAAGAGCTAGTCAAAGGATCTGTGGGTGCTGAAAATTACCATGAGGTACGTATGTAAATACAGACACTCCCCAACTTACGAAGGAGTTAGGTTCAAGAAGTCTGTTCCTAAGTAGAATTGTTCGTAAGTTGTCTTTTGGTAAAAAGAGTACTGCACAGTACATACATATGCAGTACTGTACAGCACTTGAGCTAAAAACACTTAACTGCTACATAAAACATAAAGTATACAGTATTAATGAATCTCAATAAAGTATTAATAATGTAATAATACAGTACAGTACAGAAATATGTACATTAATACATAGGTAGTAATAAGGTAGGTTTTTGTTCATATCTGTGAGTGTTCATAACTCAGTCGTTCGTAAGTAGGGGAGCTTCTGTATTTGGAAACCACAGTAGTGTAGTGGCCAGAGCACTCAACTCAGGAAGTGACAAACTCATGTGCTAGCCCAGTGCAGGGTGTTAGGAAGGGAATCCAACCTTAATGCTCCCAGCCATCGCAGTGGTTGAACCTCTTGATTCGGAGAGTGACACAGCCTTGATCGAGCCTACCTCAAGATGTTAGGAAGGGCATCTAGTATTAATTTCCCAGCTTCAACATGTCTGTGTCCACCCCCATTATGGGGATTAGTAGTGACACATAAAAATGGCAAAACCATTGCTTTAGATGAAAAGTGTTTAATCCTATTATAATGTACTGCTGTGATACAAACGAGATTGAGTAGTGGGCCAAACTATTTGAATACCAAGACCAAATTGTTTTTCTTAAAGTGCTTTGCTTGAAACCTTGTCCTAAATTATTTGTCATTTTTTTGGGACAGGTGGCTATGGGTCAAGGCCAAAGCGAAAGAGCCCTTAGTCTGCTGCACGATTGTGCTAAAAATGGCCAGTGGCTATGTCTTAAAAATCTTCATTTGGTTACATCATGGCTTCCAGTGTTAGAGAAAGCTTTGAACTCTCTGCATCCCCACACCGACTTCCGTTTGTGGTTGACAGCTGAGCCTCACATCAAGTTCACACCTGTTCTGCTTCAGACAAGTTTGAAAGTGACTTATGAGGTAAGTATACATATGTTTTTTAATTTTTTTTGTGTGTGACATCAGAATGGGTAAAGAAAATTGAACACATTGTGGTGGGTACCAAGAAGACATAAAGCAAAGAGCAACAGAAATGGGGAGTGTTGTAACTTGTCAGATGTGAATGGATTAGTGATTGATGTGAAACAAATATGACAGAATACTTGGTGTAGATGTAGGCATTGGTAAGGAACCATAACTAAAGGAAGACTCAACATTTAGCTGTCCTGGCCAATTCTATTTTACTCCAAATGCCTTTCAGTTGTAGTATCACAATGGGTGTTTGATGCCATGGGCCATCATACTATGATGATTAGTCTTCTTCTTCTTCGTCTACATCTTCTCCCACTTTTATGTGGGGTCGATGTTTCTGGCCAGTGTTCTCCATATGTTCCTGTCCCATACCTCATCCCCCAACAAACGTAGGTCGTCATTGATGCCATCCATCCACCTATGCTTTGGTCTTCCCCTCCCTCTCTTACCCTGTATATCCATTTTCATCACCCTCCTCCCAACATACTTTTCATCCCTCCTAACGACATGACTATACCATCTTAGTCTACTTTCTTGTATCTTATCTGATATTTCTCTAACTTTTGAGGTACCTCTAATAACCTCGTTTCTGATCTTATCGCTTCTTGTCACCCCACACATCCATCTCAACATCCTCATCTCTGCCACATCCAGTTTTTTCTCTTGTGTCTTCTTTATTTCCCATGTCTCTGCTCCATACATCATCGTAGGTCTCACAACTGTCTTATGCACTTTACCCCTCAACTTAATCCCTATTCTCCTGTCGCACAGCACCCCAGACACTCTTCCAGTTCTTCCACCCCGCTTGTATTCTGTGGGTTATTTCTGACTCTAGGTCACCATCCTCTGCTATTGTTGATCCCAAATACTTGAACTTTTCAACTTTTTTCAACACCTCCCCCTGCAAATTGACCTCCCCATCCTCATCATCTGTCAACCTCAAGTACTCTGTCTTCTTCCTGCTGATTCTCAGTCCTCTATCCTCCATCACTCTTCTCCACTCCTCAGTTTTCTCCTCCACTACCTCTCGTCTGTTGCTACACAGTACAATGTCATCTGCAAAGAGCATACACCATGGTGACTGATTTCTAATACCCTGGTTACTACATCCAAGACCAGATCAAATAGATATGGACTCAAAGCAGACCCTTGATGCAGACCAACATTTACTGAGAGACTTTTTGTCAAGCCCACACTGCTCTTAACATTTGCCTCTGCCCTCTCATACATATCTTGGATGATTCTTACATATTTCTCGGGGACTCCCTTTTCTCTAATAGACCTCCACACCTCTTGACGTGGTACTCGATCATATGCCTCTTCCAGGTCATTCAAGACCATATGCAGTCCTTTCTGTTTCTCCCGATGCTTTTCCATCATTTGTCAATGCAAATATGGCATCCACTGTCCCTCTTCCAGGCATGAAGCCAAACTGTTCATCCCCAATTGTCATTTCCTCTCTGAGTCTCCTCTCTATGTTCTTCTCCAATATCTTCATAGTATGACTTAACATACTATGAAGTAGTAATAAGTGATTATTACCTGCAAATGTGCAGCTTCCTACTGTTGTAATAGTAGTGGGAGTTATTTGCAGAAACTGTTTTATAACTTTTTGTTTTGGATCTCTCAGGGAGTTTTATGATTAAAGATAGCCAAAGTTATCTTAGAAAAGAAATTACAATTACCATGACTAAATATATGAAATGGAGAAACATTTTTTCAAAGAGAAAAATCCGTAATATGAGTAATTAAGACCCACATAACTTTGAATATTATGATGATTTGCAACTTTACATAAAGAAATCTGAAAATTCCCCAGAACTCGTTTTGTAAACGTAACAGATTAATATTATATTCAAAATAAGTTTCCCTTGCTGAGATTAAGGTAATTAGTATTGTATAAATATATGGGGACAGTGGCAGTGCGGTGATTAGAGCACGGGTATGCGGAGGTTACTGACTCACTACTGAGCCTACCTCAGGGATATCAGGAAGGTCATCCAGCCCTAATTGCTACAGCTCCAACCTGCATTTGTCCACCCCCATAATGAGGATTAATAGTGACATATAAAACAACAGACAGTATCACCTGTACAAACTGTAAGAGCTAAATGAAAGGTCACAGAATTGTTACCAATTGTCAGATTTAATGATATATAGAAACTGTGAAAACTTAATATGCAAGTGTGGTATACAAGAAATGTTGTTGTTGTTTGCCATTTCATCAATCCCATTCGAGTTGGGATGGACACAGATAGTTGTAAGCTTGGTATTTAAAATTGGATGCCCTTCCTAACACTGCGGTGGGCTTGAGCATGAGTTGGTCGTTTCCAGAGTCAAGTGCTCTAACTACTTAGTCACGGCAAAAGTTCGGTATTTAATTAAATTCATATCCTTTTATAATTCTGATTTTTTTAGATATTCCTTAAATTTTACATTCATATGTTTCTAGGAAAAATCTACAGTAATTTGGATATTAAAAAAGACCTTATATATAGTGTGTAGTGGTTAGATTAACTTGGGAAGTGACAAACCCTAAGCAAATGCTTGAGCCCATGGCAGAGTATTAGGAAGGTCATCCAGCCTTAATTCCCCAGCTCCAACCTATTTGTTCACCCCCATTCGAATGGGGACTAATTGTGACTCATAAAGCTGCAAACAAATATATATATATACCTGTATATCAAACCTATGTTGAAGTGCACAACAGGGTGTTAGAAAGGGCATCCAGCCTTAAATCTCCAATTTTAACCTGTCTGTCCACTCCCATTTAAATGGGGACCAATAGTGACATAAAATTGGGAAATGCAATAGTGCAATGGTTAGAGTGCTTAATTCAGAGGGTGACAAGCCCGTATTTGAGCCCATCATTGGGTTAGGAAGGGCATCCAGCCTTACTTCCCCAACTCCAACATGTCTCTCTGCCCCCAATTGAACAGGGATTAATAGGGACACAAAACTGCACACAATGACATCTTTTTTTTTTTCTTATTCATAGGCACCAGCTGGCATCAAGAAGAACCTTTTACGTACGTACGATTCATGGAACCCAGAATTGGTTGCAAGAGGGAACCAAGTGAATCGTGCTCAAGCTCTGTTTGTACTTGCCTGGTTCCACGCAGTTGTACAAGAGAGGAGAACTTACATTCCGCAGGGCTGGTCCAAATTCTATGAATTTTCCTCAGGTGACCTGAGGGCTGGTGCGGAAATTTTGGATAGGCTCTACAAACAGGATGGTATGATGATTCTAAAAGAAGCAAGAGAAGTGATTGAGATATATAAGTGTCTGGTGAACGAGTGTGTGCTTTGACTTGGCCACCCCTCTTACAGGGAGGATTGAGGCCTTGTATAAATATCAGCTATTAACACACGATAGAAGGGAAAGAATTCTGCACCAGCATTACTTGTGTCTAAAGGAAGCTGTGGTAGCTCAATGGTTAAGCATGCGAAAAAAGAAGTGAATAGGCTGATAAATTCAGGCTTCATCCTGCTGCAGGGAATTAGGAAGGGTATCCAGCCTTAATTCCCCAGCTCCTAAAGTATGTCTGCACCCCATTTGAATGGGAGCTACTTGTGACACATATATCAGTAAAGAATGACCTGTGTCAAGAGAGCCATCTCAAAAGGGTAAATGAGGAAAGGGCAAGCAGTCCCTTACTACCCAAAGAAGGAAGATAGTGATTGGCGTACAGTCCCATTCCACCAGAAATTGTCTTTCTTTCTACAGTCGAGCTGATGGAAGGAGTGAAACTGTGTAGGGCATTATGATCCCCTTATTGTCTCCCTTTTAATTCACATGTGACTGATATGTAACATTATCTCATTACTGTAATGGATACTGTGTATATACGGGCATCCAAGTACATGTACAAAAGGTGTTCTTCATTCCAGGCGGTGGAGATATCAAATGGGACTTTGTGTATGGCTTATATGAAAATGCCATATATGGAGGCCGTGTCGATAACATTTGGGATCTGCGCATCTTGGCAGCCTATCTCAGAATCTTCTTCAGTAACGACACTATTGGAGGACGCAAACCCACATCGACTTCACTTGCTCAGAATTTGACTTTACCAACCACAGTTAACTATCAGGTATGGTAGATATAAAACTGATTGCAGTATTACTATTACAATGTACAGTTATCCCTCAACTTACACTGCCCCCTTCTAATAGGGAAACCAAAAAGGGATCCCCGTTTTACATCATTCCAAGTTACGTCATTCTGCCGTTACGTTAGAGGCCAATAAATAATTAATAAATTACTAATATACACATTTTTCGACATACCTTACTTGTGCGAGAATTTCAAACTTTGTGCCTTGAACAGTTTGTGAACCTGGCAGACGAATACACATGTATCAGCACTGTTCTTTACGTATATATCAAGTTCATGGCTTTACTTATTTATTTGTTTGTGTATTTGGTTATTTGAAGGAATTAGATTTAATTTATTTACACAATTATCAAATACATAACCGTAAATACGATCTTTATTAGAAAAAGTTGTTGAGGTTGGCAAAAGAAGTCATACGGCATATCAATTTATTGGTTTTATATATTTATTTGTTTATGTTTATTATTATTTTAAGGAATTAGATATAAGTCCTTTACAAAATTACCAAATACATAGTCGTAAATGCAATCTTTATGCGAAAAAGTTTGTTGAGGTCGGCAAAAGAATAGTCACACAGCATTGTTGCATACGTGTATACTGTATCAAGTTAATGATTTTATTTATATATTTGCTTATTTGAAAGAATTATACCTAATTCACAAAATAACCAAATACATATCCGTAAATACGATCTTTATGCGAAAAAGTTTGTTGAGGTTGGCAAAAGAACAGTCATATGGAATTGGTGTATACGTAGATGTATTTATTTTTTATGTATTTGGTTATTCAATGAATTAGGTTTAAGTTATATACCAAATTACCAAATATATAGCCGTAAATGCAACCTTTATGCGAAAAAGTTTGTTGAGATTGGCAAAAGAAATGTCACACAGCATTGTTGTATTCATATATACTGTATCAAGTTAATGGTTTTAATTATTTATTTGTTTATGTATTTGGGTATTTGAAGGAATTAATTTATTTACAAAATTATCAAATACATAGCTGTAAATACGTTTTTTTTTGGAAAAAGTTTGTTGAGGTTGCAGAAGAATTGTCATACGGCATTGTTTTATACGTATATATAAAGTTAATGGTTTTATATATTTATGTATTTGGTTATTTCAAGGAATAATATTTATCTTATTTACAAAAATACTAAATATATATTTTGGAGCAAGAGAGAAACCAAAAGGACAGCACAATGAGAATGCATTTATAGGATAAGTGCGTTGTAAAGGCATTGTTTCTCAGCCTGTCGTCTGCCATATTGTTTATCACGCTCATTTGCTGTGAATACATAATTTCAACATGATTAATAATGTTATTAGTGCTTTGGCTGGATGACCAGCATCAAAGGCATATCCCAATGAGCCTCCAGTTGATTCAGGAGATAGCATATGGATTGTTTAATGCTGTGAAAATGGGAAAGGAGGGAAAGAAGTGGTGTTGCCTACTTGATCTTGTGCTCATTTGCTGGTGTTAAGCCGTTCGACCCTGAGTTGGATGTGGAGGCTGAAGTTATCCATATCCAAACCAACCACAGTAGTGAAGGTAAGCAATACTGTATAGTGTACTTATTACTAATTTTGTGTATTAGATTAAGAACTTGGATTATTTTTCTGTTTTAGAGTATTTATTTTTAGCATTGGTGGGAGACCTAGGTTCGAATTTATGTGTTTTCCGACTTACGTCGAAATCCGGTTTAAGTCAGCCATCAGGAATGGAACCCTGACATAAAACGGGGAAACCCTGTAAAGGCCCATGCGTTAAGATGGCATTGAGTATGGTAACTTGAAATCATTTGCAATCACGATAACTTTTTCTCTTTTGCATTGCCATATTATGTAACTTTTGTGTCAATGCTGCTATTAGTTGGTTTCACCACTCCCTGTGTAAGTTAAGTTTCATGTATGTTCAAAAACCCCTTTATAAAATTGTTAGTACTTTGCGTATGACCTATTATCAACTCCTTTTTACTTTAACTCATGCCTAGATTATGATAATGTACTTAAGCTTATCTAATACAAATTATATTTATGTAAAGCAAGAGTGCAGTAATTACTGTACAGTATATTTTCCCCCTTTTTATTATTTGTTCCATTGCATTTTATGATTTTTTTTATATATGTTTAATAATTTTGTCTAGAAACGGTAACAAAGTATTAAACATAAATTTTTAAAAGATAAATACTGATATTTGAGTGCTGGCATTCATATTTAATTAGGAATACATGTCTGATATTGGTGTTTGTGAGATATTTTTTACACTGTTTCATGTATCATAGTTTGTTCCCATTCAAACGGTGGTGGACACATATATGATACTCTTCCTGATGCTTCAAGATGGAATCAAATCTGCATTAGTTGGTTTCTGAGTCATGCATTCTACGAACAATCTAATGCGGCCCTGTGTTAATGAACTATAGTCTGTGATATATCTTTGTTTCTGCAGGAGTACACAAATCTGATCAAATCCTTGCCTGACGAAGATGATCCTGCATACTTTGGTTTACCGGCAAATATTGAGAGATCCTGGCAAAGAATTATAAGCTCCCAGGTCATTGCCCAGCTGAAAGGTCAGTAAACTTGAGTAGCTTAATGAAATTGGGGAAGTATATCTATCAGGAATGCTTTCCTCTAAAGGGGGAGCAAGACTACCTTCGGGTTCCCCTGCTTGTTCTAATAGTCGTCGAAATGGGATGTAGCAAGGGTATTGGGAATCCCCTCTTTTGTAGAGATAGGAATGGAATATCAGTTTAGCATCATTATTAATTTCCATATATTGCACTTGCAGAGTTATTCTGTACAATGAGACAAATTTATTCAGGTGAAGTCAACAACACAGTTATGGTGCGCACTCTACCTCTGAGCTACCTTTTCTGTTACCAGTATTATATTTTTTCTATAAAAGATGGCTTTTTCAAGTGATTACCTAATTGTGTTTACGGGAAAGAGCCCAAAGCTCGTATCTTCCCGTCTCCTCATCGCTTCCATTTTATACTTAGTCATACTTATCATACCTGTCCTTAAAACTATGGATTGAGATAGCATTAACTACCTCCTCGCTTAGCCAATTCCAATTATCAACTACTCTTACACTGAAAAAGTATTTCCTTACATCCTGCAAAGAAGTTTTCTTATGAAGCTTCAAACTATGACCTCTAGTTCTAGAGCCAGCCATATCAAAATATCGATCCCTATCCACTCTATCATAACCATGAAGGAATTTAAAGACTGTCACCATATCCCCCCTCACTCTTCTAGCTTCCAGTGATGGTAAGTCTAATTCCCTCAACCTCTCATCATAACTGAGATTGCGTATTTCTGGCACCAGTTTCGTGGCATGTCTTTGAACTTTTTCAAGCTTAGCTATGTGCTTTTTCAAGTGCGGATTCCAAAAGGGGGCTGCATATTCCAGTTTTGGCCTCACATAGGTTACATAAATATTTCTGAACATTTCCTTGTCCATGTGCCTGAAGGCTACCCTTACATTTGATAAGAATGCATATGCTGTCCATACTATGCCATTTATATGTATTTCTGGAGACAAATCTGCCAGTATGTTTACTCCTAGATCTCTCTCATTTTCTGTCTCTGGAAGTTGTACTCCAGCCACCGAGTAGTCAAGCTTGGGCCTTCTTGCACTTGTACCCATTCTCATTACCTTACATTTTGAAGTATTGAATTTCATTAGCCACTTTTCTGACCACTCATGCAGATTATTTAGATCCTCCTGAAGTTCTCTACTATTGTTCTCGTTTTTTACTTTCTTCACAATCTTTGCATCATCTGCAAACATATTCATGAATGAATTTACAGACTCTGGTAGGTCATTTACATATACAAGGAACAAAAGTGGCCCTAAAACTGAACCCTGTGGAACTCCACTACTAACTCTTCTCCATTCAGACACTGAGTGTCTTTGAAGCAGGGAGGGTGGGTACAACTAACGTAAGAACTGACATAGTAAGGCTTTGACCTGACCAGACCTACAGGTTGTTACGTCTTATGTCAGTGGTTTTACAGCCAAATAAATGACCCATTTACCATGTTGATGACCCAAGCTGACTGGTGGAGAGGAATTGTGGCAGCTCTTTATCCCAAAGGAGCTTCAGGGAGTGATCGAGGTATATTAACATCTGGTGACCGTGTGTTTTGACTCAGTCACCTCCCCCTTACAAAGTAGTATGTTGCCATTGTAAAGAAGTGCTTATATACCCTGTGGTTGACCCATGCGGGTGGTGGTAGGGGAACTGTGGCAGCCCTTTATCCCTAAGGAGTTAATTGGAGTTATTGAGGTATTTTAGCTTCTGATGAATGGATGAGTGCTTTGCCTTGGTAACCCCCTTACAAGAGGGATTACAACCATTGTATATGTATGCATGTGTGTATTATTTTGAAAATCTCTCTTCAAATGTTACGCTAACTTCTACTTACAGTGTTAATGAGATCTCCAGAACTGGCGAGTCGGTTTGACCGTGAGAAATGGCACTCTCAGCTGTCACCTGTTCTTAATCTTTGGAAGAAACTGAATCAGGTAATATTTATTTCCTCTTTATGTGTGACACTAGCAAGAGCCAATAAAATTGCCCTCATCAGGTCTGGGCACTAAGAAAACGAGAAAGTAAAGATAAATAGAGATTGGGAGTGTTGTGACTTGTCAGTTGTGAAGGTATAGAGATGTAGAACAAATTTGCCAGAATATTCGGTATAGAAGAAGAACCGTACCTGAAGTCAGACTTAACAATATGTATATTTTTTAATTACAAAAAAAAGAAAAGAAAAACTAGACCAAGTTCCATTTGTGCTTGAATACCTGGTAGGAGAAGAATTATGTGCCAAGTTCATATAGCATAATAATATTGGTCAGATTACCTCAGACTTTTAAGTACAAAAAATATGACTAATAACTATAAATGCAATTAAAACTTAGAATTATTTTGGTTGTTTTTATGTAACTGTTAATCCCCATTCCTTTGGGGGTGAACATATAAATTGAAGCTGGATGCCCTTCCTAACTCCTTGCAGTGGGCTCAGACATGAGTACATCACTTCCCAGTCAAGCGCTCTAACCACTCTACTGCCGCAGTCCCTTAAAACCAAAAAATTAATCATTTCCTCGATACATAAAAAGTAATATTTTACCCTTAGGGAGCCAATCTCATCCAAGCTAAAGTTGCCGTTCCTGGAGGTACAGCAGAGTCTCCAATGAAAGCATTTATTCAGCTTGAGAATTACAATGTTATAACTATCGTCCAAACCATTCATCGTTCACTTGCCCAGCTGTCTAAAGTTATACGAGGAACACTTCTCCTGACTACTGAAGTGCAGAAACTCGCCGAGTCTCTTCTCAAACAAGAAGTAAGTTTGCTTGTGGGGTGATCCAACACAGTGTGGTGGGGAAGGGGGAATTATGGCAGCACCTCTATCCCCAAAGAGCTATGAGAACTTATTGAGGTATATTAACTTCTGGTGAATGTGCATGCTTTGAGTCAGCCACTGGTGAATGTGTGCTTTGGCTCTGCCACCTCCTTACAATGGGGATTGTGGCCATTGTATATACAGTGTATGTACTTATATTGTATGAGAATGCAATTGAGGTATATTAGCTTCTGGTAACTGTGTGGATTTACTCGGCCACTCATTCTTACAAGGGGCAGTGTGACCATTGTATATGTATGTATGGAAGTTTGCTGATGAGATATCAGTGTTTCAAAAATATTAGCCATACACCATATGTATACCTCTGAGTCTGTCTCAGAGTTACTCTAAAATATAAAAGATACATTGTTGTTTCATGTCACTATTAATCTCTTCAAATGGGGGTGGACACAAGTTGAAGATGGGGAAATAAGACTGTATGCTTTTCCTAATGCCCCATAGTGGGCTTGAATACGGATTTCATCTCTTGTATCAAGCATTCAAACCACTGTGCTAAATTAAACCAAGTTTTTTCCTCATTGTTTGTTAATCACATATAAAGTTATTCACTTAAATGTACATTTTTGACTCTTGATACTCTTTTAAAGTATATATTTTCAGACTCCTGGCACTTCGTATCCAGAATCCGTTTTGAAGTTTGCTCATATATATATATATATATATATATATATATATATATATATATATATATATATATATATATATATATATATATATATATATATATATATATATATATATATATATAATACCCTTTTAAAATAGATAATTTTATCAGACTCACGGAGCTTTGCATCCAGAACTCTTTTCGAATTTTATTTGCTCATCACATGACCCATGTATGTACATAGCAAGTCCTGATACTCTTTAAATTATGTATTTTCAGACTGCTGGTGCTTTGTGTCCAGAATCCATGTCAAAGTTTGTTTATACTCTTCACCAGACCTTTTAGTATATGTACTTATTTGCTGCCAAATACTTTTTAAAATAAGAATATCCAGACTCGTGGTACTTAGCATGCAGAATCCATAATGAAGTTTATTGACCGATACTCTTTTAATATAATTATTTTCAGACTCCAGGTACTTGGCAAGCACTGTGGGAAGGTCCCGAAGACCCGTTAGATTATTTGAGAAGTATTGTAAGAAGAGCCTTGGCTATTGGTCGTTGGGTTGGCAAAGCTGACCAAAATGGTTTGCTTAAAGAGCCTTTGGATCTGTCCGAGCTGTTGCATCCTGCTACCTTCCTTAATGCTTTCCGACAGCAAACGGCAAGGTTTGTACAATCTACATATATAAATACATATATAATGGCCGCATTCCCGTTTGTAAAGGAGGTGGCCAAGTCAAAGCAGGCACTTTCATCAGAAGCTAATATATGCCTCAGTCACTCTTCTTAGTTCCTACACCCTGATTAGGTCATCCAGAATAGTTGGAGAAGGGTCTTCTGCAGTGAAGCCTGGCATCTGCATCTGGCTTACCCTCATTGCTTCATCTCTTGGCATATTTTTTTAATTATTTATTTTTAAGGGGTGGAAGCTTAGTACGATATGGATGCTTCATTGTATTGAGTTTGATTGTTTGCCATTTTTATGGGTCACTGGTAATCCCCCCTTCCTAATGTCCTGCAGTGAGCTCAAACCTGGGTTTGTTATTTTCCAAGTCATGCACTCCAACCACTGCAATAATGCAGTCCCCAAAATAGATATTTCATTGTCCTTTAGAATATTAATAAGTATTCACATACAATTTTGCGTATAGTTTACAATTTTGTAATAGCAGGTCTCAATTAATCTCCATTCTAATAGGGTGGACATGTAGACATGTGGGAGATAAGGACTGGATGCCCTTCCTAATGCCCCATAATGTTTATAACCATATAATAACATACAATATGCATAATATAAGTGAATTTATATGTTAAAATTGTTAGAAACACATCAAAGTTTCTTAGAAAACTATAATATCTAAGTTTTTTTCTAACAAAAATTTTTTTACTTTGCTATTCATCCCGAGGAGGGCAATAGTGTCACCTCCATGTTGCCCTGCATGTCATAAAAGTCGACTAAAAGCAAAAATTTTACTCCTTCTGGGAGGAAAATACGGAGGAGGGGATTCCCAGTCTTCCCACTTCACCCATTTACACCCTCCTTATAAGGGAGATTGTGGCTTTTGTATATACTGTAAATAGACTTTTATATATACAATATAAGCTAATGAAAGCTTGGTATACTTTTGTGGAACAGAGAGTACGGAACATCTATGGACAGCCTGGAGTTCATTACGTCATGGTCTCGTGGTGGTATACCTAATGCGAAGTTAGCTATGAAATGGAGTGGTTTACAAATGGAAGGAGCAATGTTTGATGGTTCGCGCTTGATGCACAATTCCCATGACTCTCCCAGTATCGCTGTGGCTCCTCTTTGTATTGTTGCCTGGATGCCAAAGGTAAGGTTTTAGATAGTTTGTCAATAAATTTATCTTTACATCTTCTCTTCTATTGTTTCATCATCAACTCTCCAAATTGCTGTAACCTCACACAAACTTGTGTCCTCCCTCACCACATCCATAAACAAAGTTTTTGTCATACCTTTCCCCCTCCTACAGCCTGGCAGCTCCATCCTTTCCAATAATAACAAAAAACAATCATGTGATGCAAATCACAACAGACGCCATACCTTAAAACCAACAAGGAATCAAGTCTCGCATCATTCATCTTCACCCCCATCATGACAACTGACATGTCACCAGATGTAATGGGCACTTCCATACTGACCCAGATATGCACCTTTAACCAACGACCAGACAATGCACATCATCACCAATCTCAGGCACTCATCCACGTGTGCCACTGAAAATATAAACAATATAAACATCAGACACCTGCGATACTACAGTGCATACAAGCACTCATAAACCAAATAACGATTATTCACATAATACCCACCATCTGGATGTCCAGTGTCGTTATCATATTCCCCAAGCTAACCAAAATCCACTAGCTATCCTCTTCACTTTGTCCTACTACATTAGTCTGCACCTGCTCTAAATATTTCAGTAAGCTAATACTGCAATACTGCCGTAGAAAGGCAGAATGCATCAGCTCCAAAAATGTAATTTTCAAAAATTTGGTATCTATGGAATCAGAAGAAAGAGACGATTATGCCCATTATGGTGGGCATGTTCGTCTCTTTCTGCTGATTCCATAGATACCAAATTTGTGAAAATCGCATTTTTGGACTAGATGCATTCTGCCTTTCTACGGCAGAATAAATCCCACTACACATTATGTTAGCTACATCACAACACGGTGTCAGACCATTCCTTTTATACAACCGACACAAAGAAATTTCAATGGGATCAATCCACCACAGAGTAAAGCCTTTCACGCCATCCTCCAGTACAACCTCACATGTAAAATTTTCAACAGAATCATCCACAGTAACATAAAACGATGTCTGGTCAACTACCTCACAGGCAGATGTGTAAAAGTATCATTTGCTGGTCAAGCATCAAAATCAGAAACTTTACAGATGGAGTCTCTTCAGGATCCCTCTGTCTCTCACACTCTTCCTACACATGCACTACAGTATATCTACATGTAGCCATGCCACAGTCATCCAAAGCTTCCTACACAGATGACACAACACATATTTACACATCAAAACACAGCCACAGACCACCTACATTCCTAATTCAACACACTACTCGTATATGGCTGATTCACCACAAATGGACTTACAATAGCCTCAGCCAAATCCACAGTTACTCCTCAAACTCTGAACAGTAGAATATAGTTACAATCTCACCTCACTATAAACAACATTCCTTTAAATAAACATCTAAACTCCTTAGCATAATATACAACATATCGATGTCATTTAAACAACATTGCAAACATCAAAAGCAAACAGAAATAAAGATTTTATGCTCATAGAACAATCAGAAACAAAGAAAGAAACCAATACCATTGTATTTACAACCAAATATATGCTCAGTGATGGCATATACAAGCCCTACTTGGACTTCTTACCTTACTAAAACACACCACATCATATTAGAATACACAAAAAGCCCTAAAAGTAATCACAAGCTGCACAGATACTCTAAAACACCAAAGTCCTCAACGTTAAGAGACTGCTTGGACAAGAAAGGCACACAAATCATTGCTGCAGACTATGTAAACCAGCTCCAACCACTAAACTACATGGCAGAACACCCATGCACACCAAGGAACATTAAAACACCTAGTAACCAATATCACACACAAATACTACCATCTCTTTCCTCCTGCTCACCCCGAACCAGCCTCTGGAATTATATTTTTACCCAATTCTTACTTTTCAAGTCATTCTATGGACAACATACAGCTGCATGCACAAAGCCCAAACATTCACCCTTCCAAATTTTCCCTTCCCTAAAGGTAGTGTGGTGAAGACACCACACTACCATTTTCAGCTGTCAGAAGAGATTGGTTGACTGTCAGTGATGCCTCTCCAAGATATAACATGTCACCTCATATAGTCACACATTATGGAAAACTGCACCGCACATGACCACATGCACCAATAACAAAACACATACTCCTTGAGAGATCATTGGGGAAGCCAGGGATTGGCTGTAGCCAACCTTAAGGGACTCGTGGTTGTTCGGCCAAGCAGCTTATGGAAAAACAGAAACTGATATGGCTAGGAGGAGTCTGTAATAACTGACCACACGAAAATAATCTCTGTATAAAAAATTGTTCCCTAAGCTGCCTTGCCGAACAGCCCAGAGTTTTTAAGGAAAGCCATGAATGATCCTGGGCTTTCCCACAGAGCTCTAAGGAAGAGTGTTGTGTCATTACTGTAAGTGGTTGGGTGCAGTGCAATTTTCCACAATGTGTTTGACTGAATTAGGCGATGTGTTTCATCCTGGACAGTCATTGTCAAATGAGTCATCCAACCTCTCTTATAACAAAGTAGAGCTAGGTTGTGCCCACATCCCAGCCTGACAAGGGACATTGTCCTTAAAGGGAAGGGAGGATTCAAGAGGAATATATAAGCTCAATGCCGAATGCTGCTATCGGTGGGTGCAGGGGGGGATCACTAAGAATAAATGGTGTGGGGCAAGACAGCTAGAGTGTCGGACCCATTGGCAGAGAAGCTCTTCCCCAATTACAGTGTGTGACAAGCAGTGTAGTAGAAGGAAATTTGCCAACTCTATCATCTTCCTGAAATATAAGGGAATGGGTAATTGTGTCTTCTGGTAAATGAGTGTGTGCTCTTGACATGGCATATAACTCCCCTATACACAAGGATTATATGGTTTATGTGCCAATTTACAATCAATAATTCTAAATTTACTTTATATCTTTCAGGATCAGCACACTCGAGTGTATCATGAAGAACTTCTGTCTGTGCCTGTCTATTCTTCAGCTGATAGAGCTCACGTGGTTGTTAGTGTGGATTTACCATGTCCATTACCTCATCACGAATGGAGACAAGCTGGTCTAGCACTATTCTTAAGTACCTAAAATATGCCTCTACTACATCATTATTGGACACAAGTTGGTATAGCACTACTCCTAAGGGCAAGAATTTACCATGCCCTTACATCATCATGAATGGAGATAAGCTGGTCTAGTGTTATTCTTAAGTCCATAAAACACATATATGAAAATATCCATATACACGAGCTATAGAATAAGTGTGTATTAACTACTGAATATGTCTGATGTGTACATCACCAATACTGTACTCTGCATATAATATAACCGAAAATGCACAATTCACTACTATATGTCCTCATAGACTGTACTCAGCATATAATTCAATCGAAAATGCACAATTCACTACTATATGTCCTCAAATACTGTACTCAGCATATAATACAACCGAAAATGCACATTACACTACTATATGTACTCGTATTCCAGATTATATAGAACTGACACTCCAAATTACACAAGTCCACAAATTCATTATATAAGATAATGAAGAACTTACAGTGCACATTCCACAAAAGCAAGTTGATAAATTCACTATACAAAACGAAACGGAAAAAACTGCATATTTCACAAGAATTTATATAAATTCATTACATAATATAGAACCGAAACTGCACAAATATCCACCAAGATGTCGAAAAACTCTTTATATAAGATAATGATGACCTGAAACTATACATTTCAAATTACTTCCACAAATTTATTATATAAGATAAGGAAGAACTGAAACCACATTCCACACAAGAAGTACACACTTAATTATAAAAGAAAATACAGAACTGAAATGCAACATTTCAAAACAAGAAGTCCACAAATTCATAAAAGATAATTCAGAACTGAAAATGCACATTTCACAAGCTAAAAAATTCCATTATATAAGATGTTACAGAAGTGAAAAGTACATTTCACAACAATTCCACAAATTCATTATATAATACAGAACTGAAAATGCACATTCCACAAAAAAGTTCACAAATATACAAAATATCCTAGAACATGTAGGATTCGTCTTCAGAAATCAGATTTCTGTAAGTCTCTTTGACAGGACAGCCCAATATCTCCCAGTCTATTTAAATTATAAACTGTTCAACCGTGGTGAAAGTAAGGCTGAGACACTTAAATTCTATAACTTCTTTACCTATTTTTGAAGCAGAGAGAGAACTAGATGTTTTTATATACTATAAACATATAAAAAAAGATTAAACAATTACGTATTCAAATAACGAAACACTAATGGAATATGAACATAATTATTAATACAGTTAAACACACAGCATTAGCACAATCTGTGATAGATCTAGTCCATGAAATATGTGTTAAAAGAATTTAATCCGTCCAGCACATAGGTGTTATTACTTGACTTACTGTACAGCTGATATAATAAACTGGAACTATAAGATAATGTATATTAATTCCTCTTAAGTTATCATTGGTCATGTGTAAAATTACTGTATTCCAACTTCTTAAAACGTCTAAGTTCAATAGCAGGACAAATTCCCAAGTGGAATAGAAATTTTACTTACCTGTAAACAAATTCTTAAGTAGAAAATTAATACTACTTTCCAGAGCCCAAATTCTCAAGTAGAGCAAAAAATGCTACTTGCAAATACACAAATCCTAAAGTAAAGCTTTATGTTACTCACAAGTACACGAATTCTCATGTAGAGCAATAAATGTGAATTTCTAGTAAAAATAATTCTCTAGTAATGCTTCAATGCTACTTGGCAATACCAAAAATTCGCAAGTAGAACATAAATCCTACTTTCAAATATGTCTTAAAAAAATCCAGAAAAAATTCATAAAGGTGTTTACTACATAACTACAAACTGTACTTCAGAAAAATGTCATTAGAAATTCAACTTGAAAAATTCTTAAGTGTTGTCAAATATCAAATACAACAAGACACTAGAGGATTTTGATCAGCGCATCATGAACAAGGTATGTGCTATTTTTCTATGTCTTGCTGAAAATGGCCTATGGCTTAATCTTGAATGAAGTCTTCCATCACATCACGAACAAGTTATGTCTACAATTTTTCAGGTATATGATTTGCCCAATCCAAAAATGGCTTATGGCTTAAGGTACGTCTATGATGTCTACAGGTATATTTTTTCACAATCTTGCTGAAAATATGCTTATGGCTTAATCTTCAATGCAATCCTAACTATATATATAATCTGTAGCAAACATCAAATTAAAACAAAACATCACAAGTATCTTCGGTCTAGAAACAAGCTCTTTAAAAATAAGCTGACATGGATTTACTCCTTTTATTTAGGTAATCATTAGGTTAATATTAATTCACAAACATTTGACAATTGGGCAAATTTTTGACAACTGGGCAAGGTCCTTGACAAGGCAATTTTTTTTGACAATTGAACAATTTTTGACAACAGGGAAATATTTTTAAAGGAATTCACATTTTTTGGCACAAGTACCTTATCTGTTCATCATTATAATTGTATAAATTAATGATACTAAGTTTGCAGATTAAACAACAAATTTGTGCATTTCTGTAAATCATACTCAGTTCTACCTGAAAGAAGCCAATGTTGGAAAAAAATTACATTACAATAAATCCATCAGAATCATAAATAATTTAAGAGAATGTGGAAGGTGAAATAATACATACATAATATTTAACAAAAAACAAAAAAACATTAAGTACATTTCACTGATAACATTCCCTTAGCATACACAATACGGTAAATCAATGTTGATCGTTCCCTCTTTGGCAATTTATTCGTGTGGAATATCCAAAAGTAGAGACTGTCCAATATTCCAATGGTAACCGACAAGTGTGAAAAAACCTCAAGTAGGAGAAATGACCCAATCCTTCTATGGTAATTTATGCGTGCGAAAAAACCAGAAACTTTACAAAACTTCTTTTGATTATACATGATTACACTAAGGTTATATATTTATATTATTTTGTTATTACTCAATATTTACAGACAGTATTTGCCTGTTGAATTAGTTCCATAAAGATGAAGACAAGTTTTGATAAATATATATAAGAGTAGTCAACATTACATAAACAGTTTCTTTGCATAGATTCTGTATACAGTTAAAGTACACCAAAGAACTAGAACTAGAGAAGGCAAAGTGACTAGAAATACGCACTAGTTTGATATCACTTAAATATTGCACATAATCTAAGCAACAATGCACCGTTTTGTGTCACAATCAATCCCCATTTGAAAGGGGGGACACAAACATATCGGGCAATGACGAATCAGTGATCAAGTCCACCACTGTGGGGTTATAGAATAGGCCTCCAACCTTAATACTCAACCGTACTCAGATACCACCCCATAATGGGGGTTAAATGTCATACATAAAACAACTTCATAACCCTATACAAATAACGATAATACAATAATAAATTATTAAGTTATGGATTTATTATAATTTAGATCACACAATTAATTACTAAATCTTTCATAACTCTTTACAAGTAACAATACAAATAAATAAATAACAACAATTTGTAACATTCAGTATTTGAAATCTGTAACAATCTATGGTTGAGTAGGTGAGAAGGTCATTGTATGGGTCAATGATGTAATATTTCTGATGGTTTTCAACAGAGATGAACTAAAGATTCAATAGAAAGAAAGAAGTGAAAATAATGTAAATTACATCTTTAGAGTTACGCAGTAATAGAAACAAAGATAAATATCGTAAAACCACTATAATATTAATATCTGTGAACTTGCACTCGTGACGCATACCGTATATAAAATAATCTTGCATAAACGACAGGTTAAACTTTAACAAACTGTGTAGCCCCCTACTAAACAGCAGTCTTCGTACTTATGTGAACTATGCAACAATCTTTTCCTAGTGCTGTGACACTACCTAGGGCTTAAAAATTACTACAAATCACTGATATACTCTTATAGCCCCACAAGCCAAAAATAGGAATTCTTACTTTAATGTACGACAAAGCTGAACTGTGCCTTGAATATAAGAAAAATTCTAAGAATCTTCCTCTAAGCTAATTATACACATGATTGCATTACTCTTCAGTTATTTGAAGTAATTTAAAAGATACTGATATATTCTAGTTATTCTAAAAGTAGTTTCATTTTTACACAATAATACTCTCAAAGTCTTTTCATTGTTACACAATCATATTCTGAAAGTAGTCATTTGGATCAATAATTCTGAAAGTATTTTAATTCTTGCACACTATGGAGTTGGAAGTGATGAAATATTTCGTATAATGAACATTGCAAAACCACTGCATTTAGTTCATATATGATATCACTCTCAAGACTAGAGGATTCATTGCCTGACTGATAGTTACCCAACACTAGTCTATTTAAATCAACAGCATTACAAGATGGTCATATTTACTTCCCATGTGCGAAAAACCAAACTGCTTCAGTCAATAACAAATAATTTAAAACTTTACCTTCAACAACTGAAAATACACCCCAACTTAAACTAACTTTACTAAATACTGTACACCGAAAAGTTTATACTGTATTTCAGAATACCTGAACCTGTAAAACTTAAGTCAAGTACAGACTAAATTACTAAGCAGACCCAAAAGTTTAAGTTGAAATCCAACTTACTATTTTAGCAGTAAACCACTGTCACAACTTTTAAATGACTACCAGAAGAAGGATTTAAATATTCACAACGTTCCAATAATCAGTTCTTGAGATGGGGTTTTAAAGTAAACCGATGTCACAACTTTAAAATGACAACCAAAATAAGAATTTAAATGACCAACAATCCTGGCTTAAAGCAAAAATATCAGTTCTCTGAGACACACCTTTAAGGTAAGCCACTGTCATGACTATAAAATGGCAACCAGAAGTAGAAAACTGTCCACAACTTTGAAACTATAACTGGAAGTAGGATTTAAATATGTAAAATAATCAAAGTTTAAAGCAGAAATTTTCAGTTCTCTAGATAAAATTTTACTGTAAACCACAGACACAACTTTAAAATGACAACCGAATGAAGCGTTAAATGTCCAACATCGCAATCAGAAGCAAAAATATCAGTCCTTGAGACAGGCTTTCACAGTAAACCACTGTCAAGACTAATAAATGACAACTGGACGAATTATTTATATGTTCACAACAATCCAAGTTTAAAGCAAAAATGTAGTTCTATAGACAGGATTTTACCAATGTCAACTTTAAAATGACAACCAGAAGAAGAATTTAAATGCTAACGAAGTGAGTTTAAAGCAAAATATCCGTTCTTGAGACGGGCTTTTACTGTAGATCACCATCACAACTTTAAAATGACCACCAGAAGTAGAATTAAAATGAACATATGCCAATTAGAAGAAGGATTTAAATGAGCAATTGACAATCAGGACTGAAATTAACATTTGAAAACCAGAAAAAGAATTAAAATGTCTATAATGGCAACAAAATCAAGGATTTAAATATCCACAACATTCCAAACCCAAAGCAAGAATATGAGGTCTTGAAACAGTTTAAAACAAAGACTTAGATCGTAATATCCAGAACTTAATTCGGCCATTACAGAGCAGGTGTATGAGGGTCCTCATGTATCATCTCTTCTTTAATGCAAGCCTTGAAACCATCCCAACCTTCTCTTACTTGCTGTGACTGAAAAGAGAAAGAATCTTTTATTTGTACCAGTTATGACTTCCTATCAATAATACCTACGTCCACAAAAGTTGATATTCTACAGATGTAATTACTGTGTACTTACATTATGTAGGGGCATATGAGCATATCCTCTTCAGAAATAGTGAGATCATTGGCATGGTATGGTGAGGTCATGGCCAGGGTATAGTGAGGTGATGGCAGGGAATAGTGAGGTCATTATCAGGGTACGGTGAGGTAATAGGCAAAGAATGGTGAGGTAAAAGGCAGGGTATGGTGAGGTCATGGGCAGGGTATGAGGAGGTCATAGGCAGGGTGTAATGTCATGCATGCATAAGATATATAAAGGTCATGGACATGGTATAATGAGACCATGGGCTGAGTGCCGTGAGGTCACATTGATAGCAAAGTTACCGAAACATAGAAATTTGTTGAATAATATATCATTCGTAACATAAGCAAAGTTGCCGAAACATCATTACAAGAAAAAGAAAATCAATAATTTTTACTGTTACTCTCATCTAAATCTGAGAAGGATATGCCTTAGAGACATAAATTTGCAAGATATGCTGTGATGGATTAAAAAGTAAATAAAAATTAACAACAAAACGCTATAGCACTTTATGGACAAGTTGTAATAATTCATCATTCACATACAGTAAGGTACTGAAGAGACCATGAAAAGAATAACAACAGAAAAACAGCCAAGTATCAACGAATTAAATACATTATTTGGTATTTAGTAACAAGTTTAGCGAAGAAAATCTAAACTACTTATATAGATTTTAGATATATTATCGTAGTTCTACTGTGACAGGCCTATAGAATACATTCGAAGATCAAAAAGTCCAAGGGGACAAGAATACCTCCATGTTACCCACGCATGTTGTAAGTCAAATAAATGTTTTTTCCTTTCTTTTTTAACGAGTGTGACACCATGACAGGCAAGAAAATTACCCTCTTTAGAAAAGACTTTTTAGTCAATAACAGAATTTGAAAGAAAATATAACATAATCTAACCTAACCTAACATAGTCTCATGTGCACTGATAGTATGACCTGTACTTGCTTGGTGACACGTGTTACCTTCAAGTGGGGCAATGCACCAGTAGTGCACATACTCTTGTATATAAATGACAAGTGTGTATACTTGTGTTATGTACACAATAAAGCAGTGTATATAGATGGTACTTTGCAGAACAATACAAAAGGCTAGGATAATGTCACAGATGAAACTGAAACTGAAAATGCTTATAATAACTTACATAACTGATTCATGCTAAGTTACAAAATTCAGTAAAAAAACTCAATTACGTAACACTAAATTCCAGTAATAAAACTCAATAACACCTTAACAACTTGTTACCTTCACACGACAGCTTTCATTTCACTTTTGACACACTGCTTGAAGGCATCCCATCCCTCACTCCTCGATGTGTGCTGCAGAGAATAAAACAGGAGATGCAAAGGGTAAAAGGGAAATTATGGTATTTTTCTCCTTAAAAAGAGGTTCACTTAGGGTTCAAATAGACTTAATATACAGCAGTACTGTGCATTTGTGTCTTCATCAGTGATATATTTACATCATGAACTTATACAGTTGTCACTCATCTCACACTGTCAGCTGATTCCTCCAATCCCAGTGCAAATAAAAAATTGCCAATATTAAAAACCCTCTTTTAAAGCTGCCAATATTTTGCACACTACCTATCCCAAAACTTCCATACACTTTAAATTATGCCTGCACTAAAATTATGTGCTTGAAATGTACCTAATATGAATTCAATTCATGTAAAAGGAGCACATTGGTTGCAAAATTTATTCATTTAGGGGAAAACCGTCTGAATATAATTTACTTTTTAACTTACCAACTTGTACATGTTCAAAACCATACTAATTAAAACACATACGAATAGGAACAACTGTACTACACAATGTATATAATTCATAAATTGGTGACCTAAATGAAAAGCAAGTGGTATGAACTTATTCCCACTGGTCATTATTCAGCTACTATTTAATCCTTTTTGTCTCATGATGTCTTGTGCCAGAGCTCAATTCTAAAAACTACCAATATCTATAGCCCATGAAAGTTTGTCATTACATGTGTCACTAGTAATCTCCATTTTAATGGGGGTGGACAGACAGGTTGGAGCTAAGGCATTAAGGGAGAATGCAATTCCTAATGCCTCACGATGAGCTTGAACACGGTTTTGTCACTTCCCAAGTCAAGCGCTCTAGCCACTGAGCTATCACAGTCCTCATATTGTTTACCATTTTATGTGTCACTATTAATCCCCATCATGAGGATGGACAGACAGGTTAGAGCTAGGGAATTATGGCTGGATAACTTTCCTAACACCCCATGGTGGGCTCGAACAAGGGCTTTTCAGTTCCTCATTCGAGTGCTCTAACCATTGTAGTACTATAGAAGCCCCATCTATAGCCCTGAAAAGCAGTCTTTAAAATGACTTCAGTAAAAATGTTCTGGCATATCAAAAGCTCGACTACTCCCTTATAAGGGTGAATGTAGCCATTGCAAATGTATGTACGCGTGTATGCATTAAAATAAAAAAAAAACAAGAAGTCAAATCCAGCAAAACAACGTATTTTCATAAAGCAATTAAAGTTTTTGATATTCACTGAAAATGACACGTGTACTGCTGCATTAAGAAAAACACTCCCAGGTCCTTCTATTTTAAGATAAAAATAAAAAGTGATCACGCTACTAAACACACCGGTCACAAGTGAATAAATCAAACACAAAGTAAATTGGAAAACTCATTAAAAAAAACAACAAAATATCTGTTCACTGTTAATTATGAATACAAGCAAGGTACATTTCATTTGATGCAAAAAGTAGTAATAATTGTTAGTCTTATTAATATGAACTAATATCAATACTACTGCAAATATATCTTTACTAATACTTTTGAGAGCAACACACTCATAATTAAAAAAGTATTACACTTTAACATAAAAAAACAACACTACTGTATATAACAACATCATAAAAGTAACTTTATCTGATATAGTACTAATTTGTATTTATTAAATTTCCTCATAATGGATCGTGACATGTACATCATATTAAATAAATTATAATCCTAAGTATATGCTAATATATATATATATATATATATATATATATATATATATATATATATATATATATATATATATATATATATATATATATATATATATATATATATATATATATATATACAGTGTTCCCCCGGTTATTCGCGTTTCTTGGTTCGCGTTCTCACTGCATCGCGTTTTTTTTTTTGGAAAAGAAAAACAAAAATTAAAGATTACTGAGACACCAGGATGGGCCAAAAAATTATAAAATAAAGCAGACTTTATCAGGTTGTAAAGAGAAACAGAGATGGAGAGTGTAATGACCTGTCAGATGTGAAGGGATTATAAAAGATGTGTAATGAATATCCAGCTCTCTGCTGGGTTTTAATATACCTTTGCATTACTTTCATGATGTCTATTCCAATAATTCTGCTTAGATCTTATTATAATTATTATTATTATTATCATTATTATTATTATTATTATTATTATTATTATTATTAATTATTATTATTATTAGTAGTAGTAGTATTATTATCATTGGCAACAATAATTTTCATTCGATGATGATTGTGGAGATTATTATCATCATCATCATTATTATTATTATTAAGGGCTCATCATTGTTTGTATATCTGTTGGTTTATTTACTTTTAATAACTGTGTAAAGTGCCCCTCCCTAGTTGGCTGGGACAAAGAGAGTGTGGGGGGTTGGGTAGAATAGAATGTTAGAGGAGAGAGAGAGAGAGAGAGAGAGAGAGAGAGAGAGAGAGAGAGAGAGAGAGAGAGAGAGAGAGAGAGAGAGAGAGAGAGAGAGAGAGAGAGAGAGGAGAGAGAGAGAGAGAGAGAGAGAGAGAGAGAGAGAGAGAGAGGAGAGAGAGAGAGAGAGAGAGAGAGAGAGAGAGAGGAGAGAGAGAGAGAGAGAGAGAGAGAGAGAGAGAGAGAGAGACAGAGAGAGAGAGAGAGAGAGAGAGAGAGAGAGAGGAGAGAGAGAGAGAGAGAGAGAGAGAGAGAGAGAGAGAGAGGAGAGAGAGAGAGAGAGGAGAGAGCATGAGAGAGAGAGAGAGAGAGAGAGAGAGAGAGAGAGAGAGAGAGAGAATCCTTAAGTAACTCTTGTTCATTCAACCAAAACTACATTATTTATAGTAAAAATAATGGTTTAATTACGAATTCGTAGTAATAATGATGATGATGATGATAATAATAATAATAATAATAATAATAATAATAATAATAATAATAATCTCCCCAATCATCATCAAAGGAAATTTATTGTTGCCAATAATAATAATAATGATAACAATAATAATAATAATAATAATAATAATAATAAGCTCTAAGGAGAAGTTTTAGAATAGACATCATGCAGGTAATGCAGAGGTATAGTAAACCCAGCAGAGAGCTGGATATTCATTACACATCTTTTATAATCCCTTCACATCTGACAGGTCATTACACTCTCCATCTCTGTTTCTCTTTACAGCCTGATAAAGGCCGTTTTATTTTATAATTTTTGGCCTGTCCTGGTGTCATAATCATCTTTAAAAAAAAAAAAAAAAAAAAAAAAAAAAAAAAAAAAAAAAAAAAGGGGCTGATCCTACTTCGCGATTTTCCTGGTTCGCACCGGGTCCCGGAACCGAACTACCGCGATAAGGGAGGGAACACTGTATATATAATCACAAAATTTTATTAATACATAAAGATATTCCATGACAATTGCTCCCATAGAATAACTGTTCAGGATGTTTGCTTTTATTCCAATTTATATTTCTGAAATCAAAATTGCCTACAATGCAATCTCTAACTTAACCAAACTTAAATTTTATCACGGGACAATTCTCCTTGTTGAAGAACAACAATGGGACAATTGTTCTATAGGGCAATTGCCAGGGGCAGTTGCCCAAGGACAAATGTTCAGGGGCCAGTTCCCCTGAAACCATAAACAATATCACCGGGAAGATGCTATAATAAATCTATAAATATGTACTACTGCACTAAAAAGCAACATGCATCACGAAAACCAAAGTTTAAGGTCCGAAGCCCCTAAAATCACTTATCTTACTTTGAATCCACGATGGAGACGATCTCGCATGATGGCAATGAACTCCTTGTAACTCAGTTGCCCGTCTCCATCATCGTCGAAGATTTTGAAGACTGTGTCTACAATGTGAGGACTCAACTCTGCCCCAGTGCAAATCTTGACAGCTCGGTGGAACTCCTCTGTACGAAATACAAATAGACTCAATCAAATGAAGTCACAGTTCACGTTTACATACAATCCCCCATGTAAGAGAGGTGGCCAAGTCAAAGCATATTCATTCACCAAACTCCTATGCATGAAAAAAAAAAAAAAAAAGAGATAATAGACTCAATCACCAAAAGCTTTTGAGAGCCTCTGTCAACTATTACATAAATATATATATATATATATATATATATATATATATATATATATATATATATATATATATATATATATATATATATATATATATATATATATATATATATATATATATATATATATATATATATATATATATATATATACAATGACCACAATACCCCTGTACTTGGGAAGGCTGTGTTGAAGCACATATTCACCAGAAGCTAATACAGTATGCATTTATCACAACTCTTAGCAACTTTGGAATAAAGTTGCTACAATTCCCCTCCAATGCACTGATTGGGTCATCCACAGGGTAAGTGGGAAAGGTTCTTGCTCTAAGAGATCAAATAATTTCATAAGACATCTGAACATATATACATATAATATGGCCATAATCCCCCTCGTAAGGGGGGTGGCTGAGTCATAGCACACATCTACTAGATGCAAATCATAACTCAATCAGTCCTCTTAGCTCTTTGGGGATAAAGGGGAGCATGGATGAAGCTCCTTGCCTATTTACCCTGTGATTGACCCAAGTAGGGTGGTGGGGGTTAAACCCTTTATCCCCAAGAAGAAGTGTGATTGAGATATATCAATTTCTGGTGAATGTGTGCTTTGGCTTGGCCACCCCCTTACAAGGAGGATTGCGGCCATTGAATATATATGTACATATGTATGAAATTCTCTGTAAAGAGACATAAAAAATAGAGAAAGAAAACCGAATTTATAAAGAAACAAATAGGAATATTATCCGAGTGAATGATTGCCAGGTTTGTCTTTTTTTAACATAAATGTCCTTTTTATAGCGAGTCTGTCCATTTTCATATATAAACATGGGCTACCATTTCAAACTACCATTAGCATCAGGGTTGCAAGACATTTGAGCATAAAAAACGACATACTCACTAAAAAAAGACATTTAAGGATCCTGCCCGAGTATTGGGAAATATCAGGACCTCACACAAGTAAACAACATGACAAACTTACCTTGAGATATAGGCTGATCGGCCAAAGTGTACATCCTCATGGCAATAGCGAAATCATCCAGGGTATTCAGAAACTGACAGAAAGATTTGAACTCATTGAAGGTGATGCCCTGCCCATCAGGTATACGATCAAGAAGGCGATCTAGATACATCTCATATCTGCACAAAAAAGAAAGTGAGATCTTGTATAGAAGAGTAGCTCTAGAGAGCACTAGGGTTATTCATATTTACAAGGCAACTCACCTAAGTTAACCTAACCCAACCAACCTAAATTAACCTTACCTAACCTAACTTAACTAGATCTTGTAAAGAATAACCCTTGGGTGCTCTGGGGTTATTCATATTTACAATGCACTTAACATAACCTACCACAACCAAATTGAATTTAACCTAACTTAACAGTAACACCAAGGTGCTCTGGGGTTATTCATATTTACAAGGCATGTCACACATCGTAACCTAACCTAACCCAACCTTACAATTTAAGATGATATGTTAACATGGAGTTCTGGGAGTTACTCATCTTTACAAGATCCACAATATGTATAAAATTATATCACAAATTAATTGGCAAAATACATGAGAATGGGCAGGGGAAGCTGAATCACTTAAGAATGTATTCTAAAACTGCAGGTGCCCATTATGCCTGCTCAGGAAGGTACAATGTGTCAATTAAGGGCAAAATTATTAAGATTCATGCAACCTTTTAATAATGATGTTTGCCATTCTCTGTATCACTCTCAATTCCTATCTGAATAGGGGTGGACAAAGACAGGTTGAAGCTGTGGATTTTAGAGTGGCTAACCCTTATAACCCCCTGCAGTGGGCTCGAAGAGGGGTTTGTCACATCCTAGGTCGAGCACTCTAATTACTGCGCTACAATTCAAAAATATCGAATGGGAAAAATTACTGATACTGTTGTTTGATGTTTTCGTATCACTAATAATCACAATGTGAATGGGGGTGGACACAGATAAGCTGGAGCCAGAAGTAAAGGCTGGAAGCCTCTCCTAAAGACATGAGGTGGACTCGAACACGGATACGTCACTTACTGAGTTGAGCACTATAACTATTGGTACTGTAGTGCACATGGTAAATATTACTGATAATTATGTTAATATAACCTTACTTTTATAATTCTCTTTAACAGGGAATTTCATTCTTCCTTACAGAAAATAACGACAAAATTATGAAGCGCTTTCTGTATCACTACTAATCCCCATTTAAATGAGGATAGGCACAGACAGGTTGGAGCCTGGGAAATAATGACACAGCAGTACACATAAAACTCAACAGTGACAGGATAATGAAAATCATAATGATGGTGAAATTCTACAAGATGATAAAATGTGTGATTACAAGATTCTATATATGGTAATCTAATACTGTAATACTGCAATGGCGAATATATTATCTGTGTATATACAGTAATCCCTCGTTTATCACGAGTGTTAAGTTCCGGGACCACTCACGATAGGTGAAAATCCGCGAAGTAGCAGCATCATATTACAGGTGTTTTACATTTATTTTTACCTTTACTGTATAAACCCTCCCTGCACTGTTAACAACTCACCCTTTACTTTATTAATAACAGCGAGCAAGCTTAACTTTATATGAGTGTGACAGGGAAGTTTACCATAAATAACAGCGCGGAAGCGTAAAGTTATATGAACGTGATAGGTAAACTTACCATGAATGACGTGATGATGATGTTTACATATTGCACAGCCAATAACAGCTTTACGGCTGCTTTTTGCAAGAGAAGAACATGGTAATGGGGAGTTGCTGTCTCTGTTTCTTCTTTTGCGCGAAGATGGTCTTGTAAGGAGTCATGGTATCGTCGATAATATTGCAGAAGTGCGCCTAACGAACCATATCATCGTCCCACTCCCGCAGGACGACGTAGCGAACAGTAGATTTGTTGATGCCGAAATGGCAGCCAACAGCCGAGAAACTTCTTCCTTCCTTCAGCATATCTAACAGTTTTATCTTATCTGCTATGGTCAACATCTTCCTTTGCCGCTTAGGCTTACTACCAGAAGACTTAGAAGATGAAGGACGCTTAGGTGGCATTGCAGGGGTTGAAATACAAGTAAAAGTTTCACAAAAAACACAAGCACAACGTATTAAGAGGCACAACGCAAAAGGTGCACACGTGAGTATCTGAATGGGTGAGGCGAGACAATGGAAGATGCTGGAAGAATCAAGCTTCAATCAAACAGCCAATCAGACCCCAGGATACAGAACACAATTCTGATTCATTGTCTCCCACCCATCAGCCAATAGCATCCCATGTACTATCTCACATAGGTGCGACCCTTTGCGTTTTCCAAGACGCCGATACCGGTATCGTATTTTATATGGTGCAATACTGTGAGTTACATGTTTATATTTATGTTTTTTACTATTTTATTATTCTTAGGCTAAGAAATACTTTTATTTATCAATTATGAAAATACTGGAAATTTTAATATTTTCACATATCGTGGATTCCCGTGATATACTCAGAAAATCTGCGATATAAAATACATATGCTCGCCACAAAAACCCGCAAAGCACTGAATTCGTGAAGTGTAAATCGCGATATAGTGAGGGATTACTATACTGTGCTGCAGGGTCCTACAAGATAGGTGAATGATCAACACTTAATATGACATGTATAAATTTTCAAAGAACTCATATGTGTTTAGACACAAAGAAAAGATGTCTACAAACCAGGGTATATCAGTTTATGCTAAAGAAAAAAAGTTTGTTCTATGTACTGTCTGTTACTGTTACCAATACTGTTTTGCAAAGGAGTAACATTAACTTCTTCCATGGCAAAAACAGGGTATATCAGTTTATGCTAGAGAAAAAAGTCTGTCCTATGAACTGTCTGTTACTAATACTGTTTTGCAAAGGAGTAACATTAACTTCTTCCACGGCAATGAAAAACTATCTCATTTTTGCTAGCCTGACATTTTTCAGGAAAGACGAAATATCTTGAAAAAGGTTAACACACAAAATTACGCTTTGAACACATACTCTCTTCCATTCCGGCTCTCTCTAAACATTCCTAATGCACAGACAAATATATTCCTGTTAACTGTACCTCCGCCAGCCCCACACACACACATCCCAGTAAAAGTGAGACGTATCAGCAATGACTCTCGATTGTTCTAAATGAATGCGTCTAGAATTACTGTCTTTTGGAAAAACTTTGCCAGTGAAGAGGTTAAAATTCAAACTGCACTAAATTACAGTTTTAATCATAATACTTATCTACATTTACAGTGAAATTACGACCTACAATACAAAATATCAACACAAATTTACTTGAATATTTAATAATTGTAAATAAATATATAATGTGCAATAGATCAGTACCTATAAAAAAAAGACTACTACACCAAAAATATAAAAAAAAATATACTCTCTTGGTTGTAATGTACTGTATAATGTTATCACCTGGATAAACGCCTCGGGGACCTGTACCACATTGAGTATATGTCACAGCAAAGAAAAAATGTAAACAATTACATTATATAATTTCTACTGGATTATATTTCTATAATTGTTAATAATTGTTTATCAGTCATTTGTAAATAAACAATTATACATACATATACAATGGCAGTAACCCCTCTAGTAAAGGGGGTGATCACGTTAAAAGCACAGCTAATATACCTTGATCATGCCTCTTACCTACTTGGGGATAATGGACTGTCACTATCCACCTACCACAACCCTACCCTGTGGATGACCCAGGCAGGATGGTGGGGGAGGAAAATTATGGCAGTACTTTATTCTCAAAGAGCTAAAAGGAGTACTTGAGGAATATTACTTTCTCAAGAACAAGTGTACTTTGATTTGGTCACCCCCCTTACACGGAAGATTGCAGCCATTGTATACCTATGTATAACTGTTTATTTAACAAAGACTTGTAATTAATTTTGATATATCTTCAGATTCAGTACACTTCCAATACCACAAATTTTGAACATTTTTAAGAATGCCACAAGGTTGTGGGGGTGGCTGAATGCCCTTCCTAATGCCCCGAGGTAGGCTCAAACCTACTTTAGTCACTTCCTGACTCGCGTACTCTAAAATGAAACTCTTACAGCCACCTAAATATTAATGTTAATTGCCGTTTGTGTGTACTAATGCACACTATGGGGGTGGACAGAGAAAGGTTAGAGATGGAGAAATAAGGCTGGATACCCTTCCTAATGCCCCACAGTGGGCCTCAACATGGGTTTGTTTGATCATTCTAACTACTGCAGCTACTGACCTCCCCTTTGTCAGAATAAGGTATAAGGGAAAAAAAATTACAATTAACTGATACTTACTGATCAGACTGAAGGTAAGTGTAACGTAGAAGAATGCGAGCAAAGTCGAGCTCAGTGATAGCTGGCAATCCTTTGGAAAATTCGTTGAACTCAATTTCAAGAACTTCAGTTTGAAGGTTTTCCATAAACCTGAAATATGAAATAACAGTATGTATAAAACGACGTTATATTAATATCTCCTAATGTATAATTATGATGAAACAACAAAAGATTTAATTTACATTACTGTGCAAAATGAATTAAATAGAGTAATAAATGAAGTAAAATACTTTATTACATGTGATACGTTGCCATTATCCCTTAAGTGTATCCAGGCTCAGCTCTCAATTCTCCGACCGATAAGTTATCCTTGAGTTTCACGAGCTGGAGAGATTTGGCTAAAGCTAGCTGGCCTTGTCCTAATCTATTAATGATTATAATGTCTTCAAAACTAACCTGTGGAAGGTCCTCCTTCTTTTGAAGGGTATTCTAAAGATTCTGGAACCAAACTCTGACTAGGGGAAATTTGTGTTTACTCATATTCAAAGCAGTGAATGAATACATAAAATCAGATACAGTACTACTAGCGAAGGGACAGATGACATATTTTCAGGAATGTAGTAAATTCTCTGATGAGTACAGACGACGAAAAAGTCATTATAATGCTATACCATGTAATCACTATTTACTTACATTTGATTTCCCCAAGGGGATTCAAGAATACCTCCTCTGTGTTTCCCTGCATGTTGTAAAAATTGAATAAATGTGGAAGAGTGAGAGAACTGAGAATCCCTTCCTTTGTATTTTTCTACAACAAAGAGTCAAGTTTTTTGGTCTGACTCTGCCATTCCCTTTTAAGAGTCAGTATGGGATTTGTATATCGATATGCTGACTTACATTTTAAATTCCTCAAATTTCAAATCTTGCTTGCCCTTGCGTCCAAAGAAATGCACGAGCAGTGTCGTGTCTACCACGTGGCTCTTTTGTAACTCGTCCTCCAGTGGTTCGGTCTCTTCTTCACCTGTCGGAAATAGGCCTGTGTAAGAAACAGAGAGCATGTTATAGGAAAATATATTTTTAAAATATTTGCCATAGAGCAATATGGGGAGGGACCTTGCGATAAAGAGAATGCATACCAGAAGCGCAGAAAAAGGCGGAGGATAAAGAGAAGAATAATGACAAATGAGCAGAATGGTACAAAGCCACACTACAAACTGTAACCTCTTCATTGGCAAACTTTCCCAAAAGTTTTTGAAATTCCAGATGAATTAAGAGAGAGAAAAGTTAATTTTGATACATCTCACATGTCAGAGAAAAGGCATGAGATACTGTAAATGGCGTTGGCAGACATACAATTAACACAAAAATATTCGTTTCTATCTTATGATGGTTAAAAGCGAGCTAAAAAGGAAGAGAATACGTATTTAAAAATATTATGTGGTAACTTTTTGACGATATTAAGTCTTTACCAAAAAACGTTAGACAGGCTAAAACAAGATATTTTTTGTTGCCAGGGAAGAGGTTAAAGAAAAAAAGTAAATATTATTGAAGGCGGGGGACATATCCATTAAATTCATTAATAAAGCACAAACAATATCAAGCCATAGGTTAGTTATTTTGAGATAAAATTTCTGCAAACCATTAGCCACAAAGTTTCTATATAAGTATGTCTTAATTTCCATAAATATCCATAAATCAAAACCATAATAATGCACTGTTTTATGTAATGGAGGAGGACACATATTTTGGAGCTGGGAGACTAAGGCCAGATGCCCTTTCTAACATCCTACAAAGGAACCGAACCCCTGTTAGTCACCCCCCATCTTGCACAATCTAGCACTGAGCTACTGCATCCCCCTTCAAATAGATAAGTACCCAGCTTCATGTGTCACAATTAGTCGCAATTCAAATGAGGATGGACACAGACAAGTTAGAGCTGGGGGATTTAGACTGACTGCCCTTCCAAACATCCAAAAGTGGGTTTAAACCTGTGTAAGTCACTTCCCATGTCAAGACTTCTAACCACTGAACCACCATAGCATCCTTCATGTGGAAGTGTACACTGAATTAAGGGTCACAATTAGTCACCATTCAAATGGAGCTGGACACAGACAGTTTGGAGTTGGGAATTAAGGTTGGATGCCATTCTTAACATCCCATGGTGGACTCAAACTGGTATTCGTCATTTCCCTCCTTGTACGATGTACCAATGACATTCCGCAATCCTCTTAAAAAAGATATGTCAACAGCTAAATTTCGTTCAATTAGTAAAAATTATGGAAATTTAGACAAAAATTCCACTTTCATTCCTATCTGTATCAGAATGCTATCATTTTCTCATATTTCATCAAAAGCATAAGCCAGAGCAATATTCTGACTACAAGGACTCGTAACAAAACTATATGAAAACTCGTGGTACTATAAGCATAATCTATAAGCAAGTGTGGGACCATATTCCTATAACAAAAAAAAACCATCATCTAACTATTTGTGGGTGACCCAAGCTGAAAGGTTTGAATGATGAAATGTGGCAGCCCTTTATCTCCAAGTGGGTAAGAGGAGTGATCGGAGTACAATATATTAACATCTGGTGAATGAGTGTGTATATATAGGTATGTATCTATAAAATTAGTCCCCTTGTAAAAGTGGTGGCCATGTCACAACACATCCATTCACTAGGTTACCTCTCCCATTCAAATTAGTTTCAATCACAGAAAACACAGCTATCTTTCTTCTATCACAAATAAGCAACCTCTCTCTCTCTCTCTCAAACAAGCTACAAGTCTCCTCCATTTACTCTTACTCACTCGTTCCTCAACCATGCACATTCAGAGACCAAAGTTACTAGGATCTGGGTGGAGTTTCCCTACCTAGCTATCTATATACAGTGGCCCCATTCCCCCTTGTGGGAGGCCGATCCAAAGAATATACATTCACTACAAGCCAAAACACCTCAGTTACTCCTCCTAACTCCTACAGAATAAATGGTTGACACATTTCCCTACTAGAATACAATTTAAAAACTCAGTTACTCCATGCATAATCCTAAAAAAATGATAAGAAAATAATATTCTTTTTACAATCTACCCTTTTTATCATACACAGTGCCTCTTTTAGTGCCAGTACCTCTTGCAATCAGCAGGACTTTCCTAATACCAAGATATAAGAAATACAAAACACTCTAGTTCCCAAATTTTTTCCTTTGTTATATAAAATCTCAATGAAGCTAGCAGTGTGCTCATAACTGAATAGATGATCCTTGTCCACTTACCCTGTGGATAACCAAGGCTGGGTGAACCAAAGCTGGGTGATGGGGGGTATTGTGACATCCCTTTATCCCCAAGGAGCTAAGAGGAGTGAATGAGGTATACAGTATTAACTTATGGTGAATGTGTCCTTTGACTCAAGCACACCCCTTTCATGGGGATTTGTGGCCACTGTATATGTATGTATGTGCCTAAAGAAGTGAGGCCACACCGAACAAACAAAGAGGCTGCTGAGAAATAAACTTTCCTACTTAGTGATGTTCAGAGCAGCGTGGCCACTAAATGGCATTTTCATAGAGCAGTGTGGGCCACTAACAAAAAACAAGGAGGCTGCTAAGGATTAAAATTTCATATCAAATGACATATGAAGCAGTGGGGCTACAGCCAAAGGAGGTACCTATAGAATAAACTTCCATACGTAATAACATTTCATGGAGCTGTGTGGCCAAACTGAACAAACAAGGAGGCAGCTACAGAATAAACTCTCATAATTGAATGCATTTCTTTAATAAATAGGGGATGGAGCTATAAAATAGTTTCATACATAATGATGTTTCTTAGAGCAATGTGACCACAATAGAACAAGAAAACTGCTATAGGATAAACATTCATATTTAATGACGTGTCATGAAGCTGTGTGGCCACAAGCAAATAGACAAGGAGACAGCTAACGATTTGACTATTATACTTAATGATGTGTCATAAAGCAGGGAACCACCATATAATTTAAAGATTAGTTATTTCATCGCTATCTCACCCAAATCAAGACATCATCTACTTTATATTACAGCTAAAGTTTGAAGAGCTTTGAATATGAACAAAAACTGGTTCCTATGTCTACAAGCACTACCCAAGCAACATGAAGACTGAAATTTTTTTTAATAATGCTAAATTCATTCTTATGTCTCCAAGCACCACACAAGCAACCACACAAAATTGAGAATGTTTATAATTTCCTTGAACAGCGTTGAGTCCTATGTCTACAAGTACTGCCCAAACCGCCAAAAGAATACTGAGGATATTCTTAATATTCTTGCACAGTATAGGGGATGGTTCATTTGTTTAAAGCACTACTCAAGCAATCACTTAGGGATTGAGGAGGTTTTTATTTCCCTTGCATAGTATATGCAACTACACAGGGACTAAGAATGCTTTCATATTCCTTGCATTGAATATGGAGGATCCCTATATCTACAAGCACTACCCAATGTACAGGGATGATTTCTATGTCTAAAAGCACTACCCAAGCAACCACACAAAAACTGAGGATGCTTTTAATTTTTTTTGCAAAGGGGATGATTCATGTCTACAAGCACTTAAGCAACCACAAAGGTATTAAGAACGTTTTTCATTTTCTTGCACAGTACTGGGATGATTCCTAACTCTACAAGTACTACCCAAGTAACCATACGGAGACTGAGAATAGTTTTAATTGATTTGAACTGTGTGGAGATGATTCCTATGTCTACAACCACACAGGGACCAAGGATTCCTGTGTCTACAAGCACTATCCAAGAAACCACACAGGAAATGAAATTTTTTTTATTTCCTTACAATGTATGAGGTTGATAATTAAATCAGATTATCATATTCATACAATTCAAATGCAAGGGAGAGACGTGCCAAACTTCCTCTCTATATCGCAACACAATCAAGCTAGGTAGACTTAGCAACTTAACCTCTTCATCAGCAAATTTTTCCCAATAAACTTTGCAATTCAAGATGAATTAACAGATAAAAATTCAGGAGAAGTTATTTTTGATTCGTCTCACCCATTACTGACATGCTGTAAGTGGGATTGGCAGACGTACAATTAATACGAAAATACTCATCTCAGAGAAAGCCTAAATGGATGAGAATAATTAAGCGCAATATTACACATAGATGTTGATGAGATGTTTTGTCCTTGACGAAAACTGTCCGACAGGCAGAATAGGGAATTTCACTACTGCCAGTGAAGATGTTAAATTGCAACATTAAACTCCCAATTACCTGTCTCTGAAGCTTTGACAGCACCCTCTAGAGCTCGATTAAGTCGGTCGCGGCGGGCGGTACTGAATATCTTCTCCAACTGAAAATAATAGACATCTTTACAATTACAGGACATAAGCTAACAGATTATAGTAAGGGTAACCTGAAAGTAAAAGCAAAATACAGATATAATTAGTTTTTTCTTAACCTGTATGTTCAAGCACAATATATCGCTTAAACTTATGTACAAACACTGTAAAATTCCAAGACAAGGTTCCACGAACATTTTCAAAGTCTAAAAGAGAGATTTCTAACCGGTATTGAAAAGGAAACAATACTACAATGAAAATATGGAGACAAGGATACCTCCACTGCCTAGTAAAAGCTAACCAAATGGGGCTGAAATATGGAATTGGGAAATATGAAGCAACATTTGTTATCGGTACAGGAAAAAAATTGAAGAACATGAGGGAGGGAAGAATACCTCCTCCAAGCTCCCCTACAGTCAGTGGGGCGAGGCGAGGAGAATGGGAATTCAAAAGTATGATTTGTTAGCATTATAGGAGAAAAGAAAAACTAAAGTTAGAATACAAGGGGGGTTAGAAGCCCTACCCTGTGTTCCAGAGTGTCGGAAAAGTTGACTAAATGAGGCACAGCAAGGGGATTGGGAATTACCTTCTTTGTATTTTCTTCCCATAGAGTCAAGTTTTGGTTTTGACTCAGCCATCCCCCTTACAAGGAGGATTATGGCATTTGTATGTTGATAAAGAATGCGTTAATATTCAAGCTTAAAGCTTATATGTGAAGACCAGGAGATGCATTTCTATTATGATCCTAGTTACACATCTAACAGTAAGTCACATTATTAACTGAACACTATGGTATGGTTACGTTAGGCAGTAAATCCTTGCCCCATTTACCTTTTGGGTGACACAGCTAGGTAATGAAGGGAAACTGTGGAATCCTTTATCCCCAAGGTACTGAGAGGAATATTGAAGGCATATTTGGCTTCTGGTGAATGCATGCGCTTTGACTCAGATAAGGTACTTACAAAGGGGATTTTGGCCATGTATAAGTGTGTGTGTACTTTACACGAGGAGTAATCACAGAAAGGCTTGAAAAGTCAGATTAGTGTCACTTAGTCCCCAGTAAAGGAATGGATACAGACATATTGGGCCAGGGAAAGCAAGGCTGGGTGCCCTTCCTAACACTCCGTGGTCAGCTCAATCATGGGTCTGTCACCTCGCCTCATGAGTCAAGTTTTCTGAACACTGTGCTACAGCGGTTCCCATACCAAAACGGAAAATAAATAACCTTAAACTGCGTATAAAATGTAAACAAAAATAAAATTTACTCAAACCTGAAACCATGTACCTCACGCCAATTTCTTCATGAAATCATAAGTACCCTAGCAGAGAAAGGCAAAATCATAACAAAACAAATATATGGATAATTTTTAACACGTGAAAAAAATTAAAATTATACTTATAATTAAAACTATACAGTAAATGGAGCCTTTTTTTATGAAATCATAAGTAACCAAATACAGAAAAAGTTCTACTACAACTGGCCCTTTGACAGTTACCCCCTGGACAACTGGCCCCACAGAACTGTCCTGGATACTGTATTTGCTTATTCCAACTAAGATATTTGAAATTAATATTGCCTACAATAAAAACTCTAACCTAACCTAAATTTTATTAATGGATAATTCTCCTTATTGAAGAATCAAGGGGACAATTGTTCTCCAAACTCTGGAACTCTCTTCCTCCTTCTCTCTTTCCAAATTCTTATGACCTATCTTCCTTCAAAAAGCAGATTTATCGTCATCTCAGTGCCTAATCTGCCATATCTCAAGGTCCTTGGTATTTTGATTATTTTTTCTGTCAGTCGTTTTCCTTTGTGTATCATTATCTCATCATTGCCTTGTCCATAACCTTTTTTTTTTCCTTCATCTTGGTGTTTTCTCGTGCCTGAGCCTTTATTGATGAGGGCAGTTTTTGCCTGTCCCGGTGTCACACTCATGGGAAAAAAAAAAGCTGTCTGGGGGTAATTGTCCAGGTACAATTCTCCTGATACCCACAGCAATGCAAAATATATAAACAAAAAAATCTGAAGAACTTTTAAAGCAAAATCAGCAATTTATCTGTAAGAATGTACAATTAATGACAAACTGAAAGCACACACTATGAATCTCTAGCAGGAATTTGACTTTGAAGGCAAATCATGAAGTAAAATCCTAATTACTTGGTAAAGACAATACAATATCGTAACATAAAAGCAAATTTTTGGGTAAAAAGCAATATAAAATAACGAAAAAAGTAATTACTTGGTAGAAAGCAATATAAAATCATTAAGAAAAACAATTACTCGGTAAAAAGCAACAAGAAATCATCAAAAAACTAACTTGGTAAAAAGGAATATATAATGAGAAAACAATTATTTGTATTTGGTAAAAGCAATAGAAAATCATGAAAATAAAATTACTCTACTTGGTAAAAAGAAATACATAATCATAAAAAAGAATTACTGTACTTGGTAAATAAGCAGTATAAAATCATAAAAAACTAATTATATGATATAAGGCATTATAAAATCATGAATAAACCTAATTTTTGGGTAAAAAGCAATACAAAATCATAAAAAAACTTAATCATTTTGCAAAAAGAAATATAAAGTCATGAAGAAACCAAATTACTTTGTAATATAATATAAAATCATGAAATCTAAACAAATTACTAGGCAAAAGCGATATAAACTCAATAAAAAATATAATCACTTGTTAGGCCAGGCTTCTTAGGGGACAACAACAACAATTGTAGCAACTTTTCGCTGTATAAATCATAAAAACACACTATATAAGAATCTTATACACACTGTATATGCATACTATATAAGAAATCAATATATTGTATGAAACTCGAAATATACACACAGAAGAATCTTATATGCACTATATAAGAACTCTTAAACTTAAAGCATATGCAATTTATATGAAATTGTTATATTGTATAAAACTTGAAACACACAAGCACAGCATAAGAATATAATACGAACTATATAAGAAATCTTAACATACTGTACGACACGCGAAATATACACACTGTATATGAATACTATGCATGCTGCATATGAAACAAAGCATACCCCAATAAAAGAAATCTTCATATATTGCATGAAACTTGTAACATACACACAGTATATGAAACTTATAAACAATGTATACTGAACTTGAAACTTTAACATAATACATGAAACCTGAGCATACAATATGTATATAAAATTCGAAACGTATACAACGTATATGAACATAACATATACTTCGCAAAATAAAGATGTACTTATACTGCCAATAAAGGGAAATGTGAAACAACGGAGTACCTTAGCACTTTCAAGTATATTATCTACTTATCTTTGGAGGTAACTATAAAGATGAGTACATAAATATACTCGTCAGCACTAAGGTATTCCACTGTTTCCTAACTACGAAGGGAATACACGAAACAACAGAGTACCTTAGCAAATTTTAGTATATCAATTTACTCATCTTCAGTTGCTACCCCTGAAGATGAGAGGACAAATATACTCATAAGCAATAACATACTCCACTGTTTCCCAATCTCCCTTTGCAGTCAAAGTAATCACATTTACAGTATTCGAATGCTTCTCGTGAAACAGATTCATGGTAAAATACACTGATTGGGAATCTTATACCATACCCCATTTATAAACAGAAAGATTATACAGCAAAATCATCAGTAAATTATATAAAACGTACAATCCAACAGCCACAGTGCGACTCAATACCTTTTCAGTCTGCACAGCACAAACTATTGGCGATCATTTTTAGTTTTTGGCATATCATTTCATATATTTGCAATTTTAAAGTGCAGATACATTCTTTTTTAACTGCATTTTAAATATATGACGTAAACAATAACACAACATACAAAAAATACAACTATAAAACACTAATGCATAGCTTGCTTTGCATAAAAGCAGGAATACAATATACGAAAGACTTTTGTTCAGTAAAAATTTTTTTTTATTACATTCTACACTAATAAGTTATGTCAATTGAAAATTTTGTATTAATTTCTAAACTATCATTCCACAAACGTATCTACCATCTAGCAAACCTGGTTAGTTAAATATTCATTCCAGTGTTAATATCATACCACAACTGTGAATCATAATCATCACCTACTAATGTGCTAAAATAGTAAGATTCAATAATTCTATATTGTTAATAAATTCGTCTATAAATTCTGATATCTAGTACTTTGTCATTACACTTCTCTTCTCTCACAACTGAAGTGTGACACAAAAATTATTTTTTTAAAATATTTTTTCTCGAAAGTGAAGTGAAACAATTTTTTCTCAATATGTCAAATTAATTTAAATAATCCCTGAACGAAGCAAGTGCTAAGTAGATGTTGACGGAGTCAAGTGAATTTCAAGTTAATAGTGGGGTATTCAAATGGAATGTATAGTCAATTATGTAGTTTGCTCTTCAAGTATGTTATAATGGATAATGAGTTGTCTAGTAAATTCAAGTAATTAGTGGGGTCCTCCAGTAGAATATTTGTTACCTATGTTGTTTGTTATTCTCATACATTTTTCCAAAGGAATATGAATTCCGTCAAGGGAATTTCAAGTAAAGGGTGGGGTGCTCCAGGGGAATATGTTGTCACCAATGTTGCATGCTTTTCTCGTGCATTTAGTATATGAAATATGAGTTCTGTCAATTGACATTCACGTGAATAGTGGAATACCCCAGAGGAATGCACTGGCACCTATGATATTTGCTCTTCTTGTGGATTTTATGATGGAAACTGTGGCACAAGTTTGAGGGTATACGAGAAGAATGTTGGTGCAAGATAAACTGGCTTTTGCAAATAAAAAACTTTATTTCTAACTCAATTGTAAACTTGTGAATTACTTTAAATTAATATGCTTAAAGGCTTTGTTTTACCGTTTTATGAATCACTAAACCCATTCAAATGGTGGTGGACAAAGACATGCTGCAGTTAGATAATATAAGGTTGGATGCCCTACCTAACGCCCCATGGAGGGTTCACACGGGCTTGTCACTATCCGAATTGAGCACTCTAACCACTGCGCTACCACTGTCCCCATATAATGACTGCCATTTTATGTGTCAATATTAATCCCCAGTCAAATGGTGTTGGACACAGAGAAGTTGGAGTTGGGGTATTACAGTTGGATGCCCATTCTAACACACTATAGTAGAATCAAAAACAGGACTGTAAGGGTATTAAATACCATCTGCAAACACGTCATTATTAATCCCCATTTGACTAGGGGCAGACACATATGATGGGGGTAGGGAATTAAGGCTGGAAGCTTTGCTTAATGCCCCACAGAGGTATCAAACAAGAGTCTGGAAGGTACCATATACAATCTCCATGCACTTCCAAATGCCCCATGGTGGGAGCAAACATGGGTACAGTATATAAGGATATCATATACGAATACCATCTCCAAACAGCCCAAAAAGGAAAAAAAATAATCAGTTAAAAAAACAAATGACAAAGTAAAAGATTAATAATGTACGAATACCATCTCCAAATAGCCCCAAAAGAAAAAAAAATAATAATCAGTTAAACAAACTAATGACAAAGTAAAAGATTCACAGTGTAAATACTCTATGTTATCACAATTCTGCTTAAAAAACTAATAATTAAATTTAAAAAAAAAATAATGTGAACACCTGTAAATTTAGCTGAAGAAACCCTTAACCTATCCTTCTCTGCTTTGGTTCAGATCATTTACTCAATACTACGAACCAATATTCTAGGTTTTTACTCTACTCTGGTTTCTATGATGTGCTATGAAGCAATTTCCTTTTAGAGTGTAAAGAAATTCTATATTCAAACGCTGGTTATAAATGACGTAAATTTTTCTCCCTGACGCTTAATATTCCTTTCATCTAATTCTACTTCATTTTAAATCTCATTTTATTGTATCTCACACATCAGAAATTGTGTGAATTTAAAGTTTTCTGGGGACACAGTCTGGAGAATTTTAAATACATCATTTAGTGGTACAGGTAGAAACTTTTGAATACATTAACCAGTACTTTGTTGACTTTTTCTACGATATATGTAATCAAATAATTAATTGTTGCTGCTCTTTAATTCCTTACCCTAATAGCTGTTTTTGCTGTTTAATGTGTCACTCTTAATCCCCATTTGAGTGGAAGCAGACAAAGAAAAGTTCAAGCTGGGGAATTAAGGTTGTATTACTTCCCGAGTCCAGAGTTTTTTACGATTTAATGTCACTATTAATCCCCATTACAATGGAAGTGGGCACGAACAAGTTAGCATTGGGGAGCTAATGCTGGATTCCCTTCCTAATGCCATGCCTCAAGCTCGAACACGAGTTTGTCATTTCGCGAGTCGAGTGCTCTTAGCACTTCATGCATTACAAGTACTGCCCATTCGAACTAGGGTGGAAACAGACAGGCTGAAGCTGGGAATTAAGCTTAGATGTCCTCCCTAAAGCCCTGTGAGGAATCAAACACAAGTTTATCACTTCCTAAGTCGAGTGCTCTAACCACAGCTTTACTATGGTCTCCTATATATATATTTCATCTCTTCAAAATTGTAACGTGTTTCACTTTAACTAAGAAACATAACTGATAAATACAAGGCCATACCCAAAATTATCCATGCACATTTTATGCCAAAAACTAGTTTCTCATAATCTCGTTGTATGTCCACAATGAAAGAAGAATCAAGACTAATTCAATAGTACCCATAGTCACCATAATATAAAAACACCCCAAAAAACTACTGTCTCATGAACTCTGTACATCCACAATGCAAGAAGGATCATTTGACAGTGCCCATAATCACCAATATGTAATATCAGTGTTTCTAATGACTTTATCAGTAATTCAACAATAAAAGGAGATATATTCAACAGTGCCCATAATCACCAAAACGTAAATTCAATTCCCCATAGGATAAGAATCAAAGAGCTGCTGTTACAGGAGAAAATGAATCACCCTGAACCAAACTGAGAGAGCGATAGGATAGTTTAACTACATTTTTTAATTTTTTACTATGCAATGCCATCTCCTCATTTCATGCTGGCATCTTTACTTGGGTATAAAAATGCTGGGAAGAACACTGACAATTGACCAGTTGAATATATTTAGGTACTGATGAGTTAAATGCTGGGAAGAACAGCGTCTTACAACCATCTGATGGCATTTGGGTACTGAAGAGTTAAAATGCTGGAAGAATGATACCTAACAACCATGTGATGGTATGCTAATTATGAATTACATTATCTATGGACCAACTCAGGGTAATTTGGTAATAAAAATTTATACAATAGTAATATTTAGTTGTTTATAGTTACTATGCAAGGTTGACACGGTCAACGTTGTATGCGAATGATACCATATACGCAAACGTTCTGAAAACCTAATCATCTTTTTATGGAAGATAAAATCTTAATCTATGAGTAATGACAAGTTTTGCAAATGTATTTACAATATTTGGCAATGCACGTGACGCACAGAAACTAATAATACCTTTTATTAGTTCTAAGGCTTAAAGAAATGGTTTTACAGAGCAAGAGAGAGAGAGAGAGAGAGAGAGAGAGAGAGAGAGAGAGAGAGAGGATGACTGAAATTGCAAAACGTAATCATAAGAAAAACAGAAGACTTCCACAGAACTGAAGGGGAAACTTTCATGATTGTGAATCATAATTCTCTCAAAAGCAAAGCATTTAATCATTAAAGTTTTGCGTGGAGGTAATTCAGTAACATTTAACACATCCCAAAGCTAATTTTAACCATGAGGGAAGTGGTGCCGTTCTTTCTCCAAGACACTTCCAAAAACTAGAAGACGTATCTAAAAAGGTGCAACAATTACTTATAACATTTCAAAAGATTTCTTGTGAATTGCTGGAAGTTGATAATTATTCACTCTTCTATGGCAACTAAGAATATCTCGTTTTTGGCTGTCTGACATTTTTCAGTAAGGACAAAATATTTCATCAAATATTTACCATATAAAATTACACTTTGAAATAGTACTCCCATCCAATTCGATAATCTCTGTGCCTTCCTAAGGCAGTGGCAAGTATTTTCATATTAATCATACATCTGTTAACCCAATTTACAGCATCTCAGCCTTTCCAGTAACAGGCGAGACATACCAAAATGACTTCTCTAAATTTTTCTAACTTCTTTCGTCTAGAATTGCAAAGTGTTTTGGAAAAATCTGCCAGGCACGTGATCAACGCAGGACAGGTTCTCCCCTATGTATAATGCAAACTGTGATACAAAAGGCACCACTTCTGCTCAGCCTAAAATTAATTTTTCGTGCATCTGCAGATGTCACCAAATCTCCTCCTACGCATATATATGGTGTATATTTAAAGGGAAAACAAAGAGCACGTAAAAGCTAGCCACAGCATTTTCACCCTTAAAAAATGCAGCACTGATAGACCCCAAAAGAGAAGAAGACAAGATTAGCAGCTGGAGCGAAGTACCGGTGGTACACAAAGGTACCATTTGGTACGCGGCACGCCAAACAAGTGCGGCTATATTACCCCCACACGAACGCTGTTGGCTTCATGGCCTCTGGTCTGCTCACTTACAACCTGCAATGTGGCTTCAATATCTTTGGTATTCTTCGTGTCACCGCTACCCGACGCTGTGTCGGATTTCCAAGACTTGATAGACTGATAAACACCAGCGGTTATCATCTCCATTAACTGTTTACATGAAATGCAACTTTATCAATACAAACATACAAAAAAAATGCAAGTGTATCTATACAAGCATACATAAACGTTCAGTGTATCACTTTCAATAAAGAGAAATTATCGGACTTTTGTATGGTTATTCGCCAAAATATAAACACGTAAGTAATAAAATAGCCAAGCAGTGAAATAATATATGAAAAATATTGCTTGTAGGAGAGTGGTTTGACCGTCAGCATTATTTAGAGCCTACTTGGAGTGGGACCTTTTCATCCAGGGTTTTGAGTAACAATTCGTATCAACTTATATATAGATAAATACAATACTATGTATAAAATTACACCTATAAGTATCAGGAAATGAACGCAGTTTTGGGGATGCACAATACCAAATACATGTATAATAAAAGGAGAAATTTTTATTTTTAAGAAATATTGCTTTTGTTACCTAAACTGGTAACTTCGCCAATGAACAATCATTGACAAGATGGCCAGCTGAGGGCAAAAAATGATTAAATTTATTGATAAGAAAAAGTACTATTTTATTTTACTTCATTTGGGGCAACCAAGCCTAACTCTACCAGAAAAAACCTTACTTACTGCTGTTGAGCGTGACTATTAAAATGTTATCTTGTCCTTCATGTTCGGTTTCATCCAACAGGAATAAAAGCTAAAATTTTATTAAATAACTGAAATTGAAAGACATTATACCCAAAATGAATGAAGCGAGACTCAGATGGTTTGGGCAAGTTGTTAGGAGGGATGAAGGGTATGTTGGAAGAAGGATGCTGAGGATGGAGCTGCCAGGCAGGAGGGGGAGAGGTAGGCCAGAGAGGTTTATAGATGTGACAAGTGAGGAAAAAGGTGAGAGAAGCAAGTCTGGGATGGATTGGACAAGAGCTGAGGAGGAATGAGGGGTATGTTAGGAGAAGAATGCAGAGGATGGAGCTGCCAGGCAGGAAGGGGAGAAGTAAGTCAAAAGAGGAGATTTATGGATGTGATGAGGGAGGAAATGAGGGTGTGTGGTGTGCTGAAGGATGATGCACGGGATAGGGTGATATGGTGAAGACTTATCTGCTATGGCGACCCCTGATGGGAGAAGCCGAAAGATTTAACGAAGATGATGATCCATAAAAAAGAAAAGGTTTGTTAATTACTATATAAACTAAAAATCAATATTGAAATTTAAAAATCGACTTGATTGTAAAGGATACAGCAGGACTGCTTAGGAAATTTAATCGGAACCTATATTTAACACAAGAATTACCCAATATATATATATCAATAGTATGAATTTTAACATGGAACTATGAGTGGGCTAATGAGGGCTCAAACTGACATATCATTACAATAGCAGTCTCTAAATATATTTATAGTATTCTCTTACATAAGAAGGACTGCAACTTGAGTACATTACTCTAACTTACCACTAAGAACTCTTCCTTGTCAACTCGTTCGTTGCCATCCGTGTCAAACATGTTGAATGCTATGCGGAAGCCAGTTTGTGGTTCTGCAAGAAATTTATACAATAAAGAAAAAGTTTTTTGTACATTTTGTGCCAATATGATTCCAAATTTTATGGGTGGGCACGGACATATTGGAGTTAAGTTTTAAAGGCTGGAAGTCTTTACTAGTGCCCCAATGCTGGCTCCATAAAGGGATAGTCACCTCCTGAATGGGGTATTCTTCTACTCAGCTACCATGCTCTCCACTTATATAATACAGTAATATCTATTTATTCTTTTTATATTTATATCACCATTAGTCCCCAATATGGGGTTGGTCACAAAAAGAATGGAAGGTTAATTGCGGGTCTGTAAATTCCTTAGTCAAGTATTCTATCTAACCAATTGGTTACCGTGGTCCCCCATACAATATAGTACATACATATACATATGCCTCATTCCCCCCTGTAAGGGGGGTGACTGAGCCAAGAAACACCCATTCACCACAATCCACACATACCTCAATCACTCCTCTCAGCTCCTTGGGTCATCCACAAGGTAGGCAGGCAAGCATACTCTACAATGAGGCCCGACAGCTGCAGCTGGTTTACCCCCACATCTTCTTCCATTCATTCTTATCTCTTGCATGCACTCATCCTTGTTCCACTGATATTCCACGTGCATTTAGAGCTCTTTTCACACCATCCATTCATCTCATTCTAGGTTTCCCTCTTGACCTAACTCCAGTCACTTCTTCACTCCATACTCTCTTAACTATTTGCTCATCACTCATCCTTTCCATGTGACCAAACTAACTAAACTCTCTCATCTTACCTATCCGAAAGCTTCATTCCAACAACCATTCTCTGCCTGACATCCTCATTTCTTACTCTATCTATTCTAGATACACCAATCATACTTCTCAAACACCTAAAAGTTGCCGAGTTCATGACCTTGGGAATGGAGGTGTACATCCCCTCCTCTACGAAAACTTTCTTTCCCCCTAAACCTTGGTTTGACCATGCCTGCTCCATGGCTATCCAGGCCAAGAACCGGGCACACCGATCTTACCAAGCTTCACCTTCCGATTGAACTAATTCCACTTTTATTGTAGCTAGGAAACGTTGTACTGCTTAGATTCGAAGGTCTTAGGCTTCCTATATAAGTAGGCAGGCAAACATATTCTACAATGAGGCCCGACAGCTGCAGCTGGATTACCCCCACATCTTCTTCCATTCATTCCTATCTCTTGCATGCACTCATCCTTGTTCCACTGATATTCCACGTGCATTTAGAGCTCTTTTCACACCATCCATTCATCTCATTATAGGTTTCACTCTTGACCTAACTCCAGTCACTTCTTCACTCCATACTCTCTTCACTATTTGCTCATCGCTCATCCTTTCCATGTGACCAAAATAACTAAACTCTCTCGTCTAACCTACCCGAAAGCTTCATTCCAACAACCATTCTCTGCCTGACATCTTCATTTCTTACTCTATCTATTCTAGATACACCAATCATACTTCTCAAACACCTAAAAGATGCCGAGATCATGACCTCGGGAATGGAGGTGTACATCCCCTCCTCTACGAAAACTTTCTCTTCCCCTAAACCTTGTTTTGACCATGCCTGCTCCATGGCTATCCAGGCCAAGAACCGGGCACACCGATCTTACGAAGCTTCACCTTCCGATTTAACTAATTCCGCTTTTATTGTAGCTAGGAATCGTTGTACTGCTCAGATTCGAAGGTCTTAGGCTTCCTATATAAGTAGGCAGGCAAACATATTCTACAATGAGGTCCGACGGCTGCAGCTGGATTACCCCCACATCTTCTTCCATTCATTCCTCTCTCTTGCATGCACTCATCCTTGTTCCACTGACATTCCACGTGTATTTAGAGCTCTTTTCACACCATCCATTCATCTCATCTAGGTTTCCCTCTTGACCTAACTCCAGTCACTTCTTCACTCCATACTCTCTTCACTATTTGCTCATCACTCATCCTTTCCATGTGACCAAACTAACTAAACTCTTTCATCTAACCTATCCGACAGCTTCATTCCAACAACCATTCTCTGCCTGACATCTTCATTTCTTACTCTATCTATTCTAGATACACCAATCATACTTCTCAAACACCTAAAAGATGCCGAGATCATGACCTCGGGAATGGAGGTGTACATCCCCTCCTCTACGAAAACTTTCTCTTCCCCTAAACCTTGGTTTGACCATGCCTGCTCCATGGCTATCCAGGCCAAGAACCGGGCACACCGATCTTACCAAGCTTCACCTTCCGATTTAACTAATTCCGCTTTTATTGTAGCTAGGAATCGTTGTACTGCTCAGATTCGAAGGTCTTAGGCTTCCTATATAAGTAGGCAGGCAAACATATTCTACAATGAGGTCCGACGGCTGCAGCTGGATTACCCCCACATCTTCTTCCATTCATTCCTCTCTCTTGCATGCACTCATCCTTGTTCCACTGACATTCCACGTGTATTTAGAGCTCTTTTCACACCATCCATTCATCTCATCTAGGTTTCCCTCTTGACCTAACTCCAGTCACTTCTTCACTCCATACTCTCTTCACTATTTGCTCATCACTCATCCTTTCCATGTGACCAAACTAACTAAACTCTTTCATCTAACCTATCCGACAGCTTCATTCCAACAACTATTCTCTGCCTGACATCCTCATTTCTTACTCTATCTATTCTAGGTACACTAATCATACTTCTCAAACACCTAAAAGTTGCCGAGATCATGACCTCAGGAATGGAGGTGTACATCCCCTCTACGAAAACTTTCTTTCCCCCTAAAGCTTGGTTTGACCATGCCTGCTCCATGGCTATCCAGGCCAAAAACCAGGCACACCGATCTTACCAAGCTTCACCTTCCGATTTAACTTATTCTGCTTTTATTGTAGCTAGGAATCGTTGTACTGCTCAGATTCGAAGGTCTAAGGCTTCCTATATAAAAAGGAAAGTTGATGTCCTTAATTCCTCTCCCACTGACAAATGCTTCTGGTCCTTAGTCAAAAACCTCTCCAGAAACTTCTGTAACTCAAGCTTTCCCCCTCTCATTTGTTCTGATGGTTCCATAGCTTGCTCTCCCACCGACAAAGCCACTCTCTTTGGCTCTCATTTTTCTGCCAACTCTTCTGTAAACGAATACAGTGCACCTGTCCCTCAATCTTTACCCCTCTTTAACCCTATGCCCTCTCTTATCCTTTCTTCATGCAAGGTTCATAAGGTTCCTCACTCGCTAGAGACAAATAAGGCAACTGGTCCCTGCAAGGTTCCTTAAGGAGTTTGCAGATGAAGTGGCTCCCATGCCTTGCCCTCTTTTTCGCCTCAATCTGTCAACTAGTATCTATCCTTCATCTTCAAAACAAGATCTAGTTCAACCTGTTCCTAGGAAGGGTAACCGTTCTATTCCTTCAAACTACCGACCTATTGCCCAAACCTACTCTACTGCTAGTTTTCAAAACTTTGCTCAATGCTCACTTCTAGAAATGCCCTGAACTTAACTCACTTATTTCCGATCACCTTCTGTCCTATCTTACTCATGTATGATCATCTTCTCTGAGGTACTATGGGGAATCCTTTGTCGTCACCCTTGATATCTCTATGGCATTTGACAGTCTGGCACAAGGTTCTGTTGGCCAAGCTCTATGCTTATGGCTTTACGTCTTCTCTCAGTTCTCTGATTTCCAGTTTTCTTTCTGACAGTTTTATATCTGTAGTTGTTGATGGTGCAACATCTAGCCCTTTCTCTGTTACCAGTGGTGTTCCACAGAGCTCTGTTCTTTCACCTACTCTGTTCCTTATCTTCATCAATGATCTTCTACAATCCCAATCTTCCACTCTTCTCCATGCCTTTGCTGCCGATTCTACGGTTCACTTTTCCTCTGCCTTTCTTCACAACCTTCATCTGCTACTTGTAATCAGTCTCATATCACTCTTTCTTCTACTCTCAGCTCCGATTCGCAGAGGGTATCTGAGTGGGGCACTCAAAATTTAGTTAAATTCAATGCCTCCAAGACACAGTTTCTGGCTATCTCTATCTTTTCTTCTCCTCCTGATAACCCTATTGTCTTCGAAACTAACGAAATTTACCCTCTTAATTCTATCAACATATTAGGAATCCATATAGCCTCTAACTTGTCTTGGAGGAATCACATAATCCAAATTTCTAAATCTTCATCCAAAAAATTGGGGGTTGAACTCTGTCCCTGCTTCGAATATTGCTCACACATCTGGGGTGCTTCTTCTTATTCTTATCTCCTTGACAGGGTTGAATCTAAGGCAGTCAGACTCGTTAATGATCCTTCTCTTACTTCTAAACTGGATTCTCTCTCTCTTCACCGTAAGGTATCATCCCTGTCTATTCTATCGCTACTATTTCCATCGCTGCTCTGATGAGTTGGCGAGTTGCAGCCCTCCTCCTCTGCCAAGGCCGCGTCCACTCGCAAAGTGGCCTCATCTCACAGGTACTGTGTGGAGTTTTGTAGCTAGCGGATTGGTAGGTGCAGCACCTGCTTCTTCCCATCTATCTCCAGACTCTGGAACTCTCTCCTCCCTCTGTCTTTCCTAATTCTTATGACCAATCTTCCTTCAAAAAGCAGATCTATTGTCATCTCAGGGCCTAATCCTCCATATCTCTAGGTCCTCTGTACTTTGACTATTTTTTCCGTCAGTTGTCTTTCTTTGTGTAATATTACCTCATCTCTGCCTTGTGCTTAACCTTTTTCTTTTCCTTCGTCTTGATGGTTTCTCGAGCCCGAGCCTTTATTGATGAAGGAAGTTTTTGCCTGTCCCAGTGTCACACTCATAAAAAATAAAAACATTCAGTTTGGTCCTTTCATCCTCTCTTACATTCCAGGCCTCTGCTCCATACAATGCTGTCGGCACAATCACATCTTCATATATTCTTCTCTTTGCAATCATTCCAATATATCTATTTCTCATTATACTTTTCAACCCACCTAGACATTTACTTGTTTCCTTCACTCTGTTATTTACCTCTACATTCACTTGTCCACTCCTTGAGACATGTGACTGCAGATACTTAAAACTCTCAACTTCTTCAAGCAACTCCCCATTCACTCCTACATTTAATCTGCTAACATTAACACTTCTTGAGCATATTATGACTTTATTTTTACCAATATTCAGCCGCAACTTCCTTTTTACGCACACACTAATAAACTCGGTCACCAAATTATTCAATATATTTTCAGTATCAGCCACCAGTGCAAATAGCAACTAATTCAATTTCCACAACCTTCCATCCTCACCCATTAATTCCAAGCCTCTGTCTAATACTCTTTCAATTACTTCCCTTACCACTCCATCCATATACACATTAAACACACTTTGTGTCACTATTCATCCTCAATATGGAGATGGACACAGACAGATTGCAACTAGGGAAAAGGCAGGATGCCCTTCCTGATGCCCCACAGCGGTATCGATCATGGGTCTGTCAACTCCCGAGTCGAGCACCCTGACCATTCAGCCACCTTGATCTACATTATTACAATACAGTAACATAAAATTCTAACATAAAAAGTAAGAGGTATTTTACCAAGTCAAATGTCGTACAAAATATTTGTCGTCAGAAAATGTGGAAGCTAATTGAATCTCTTATGAAAAAAAAAAATATATATATATATATAAAATACTGTATTAGCTGAATTCGTCCATTATAATAAGGGAGGATCATTTTTCTGTAATCCTTTCACAATGTTTCAAATGTACAAAAGAGAAGAATAGTTACACAAAATATCTGAACAAACAAATATACAACAGCCACTAGCCACCTTGTAAGTAGGGAGGCCAAGTCAAAGCACATATTCACCAAAAGCTAATGTTAATAAACTTTTACTCACCAGGACAAGTTGTCTAGACCCACCATAACCACTCTAGGTAGCCCAACTCGACTCCAATACACCGGTAGGTTATTATGCCTAAAATTAACTAGGAAGTCCAGGTGCTTCAGTTACTATACAGTCGCTTCCTTAGCTCAAGTCATAGCTGCATATCTCAGTCCTCTAACCACTCTCTCTCTGCCCAGTTGACCCACATAAACATACCATCGTGACGTCATTAGTAAATATGGCGGCAGTCGTGACGTCATTAGCAAACACAATAGCTTACACAAACTAACAAATAATATACCTCATTCATTCCTCTGAGCTAATTGAGGACAAAGGATTGCCACAATTCCTCTCCTACCACCCTGTTTGGGTCACCCACAAGATAAACGGCCAAGTATCTTCTGCCACAAAACCCAATCCTTGTCCATTTATGATGTGAGTGACCCAAGCAAGGACTGAAAAAATACATGTTACTTACTTGTCAAAATCGAGAGGAGGAAAAGGTATTCCGTGTAGGATATTATACCTGCAATACACATGGGGAATAAATTAGTTTCTTCAACTATATGACACACAAGCCTATAAAACTCACTTATGCACTCTCTCTTTTTCTCTGTGAGCAGCTTCATTTAGCAGCTAAATTTTAATCCTATATAACAGAGCTAAATAACCCATATATTCCCAGTCTTAATTCTTATTCTTCTTAAAGTCATTTCTCAAAGTCTCTTTCTAGCCGGAGGCATTAAGAACAACCTAGGTAATACATTATGGAAGACTGCACTGCACATAACCACATATGACACCAACATGACATAAACTCCCTGAAAGCTCTGGGGGAAAGCCCAAGATCAGTATTACCTTCCTTAGGGGCTTGGGGCAGTTCCGTTATCTTGTGTTCTTTAGTGGGAAAATAGAAAGGATCTGTGAATATTATCACACAAAAGCTTCTATTTTTATTACAACTGTAACATCAAAATATCCAATTAAAAATGAAAAAAATTAACCCGTACTATGAATGTCAATGTAAACTCAGCAGTGCAGATATTTCTGGCAATAAAGAATGACACATCCTCTGTTATCTCTTCTACATACAGTGAGTAGAACTCGACAAGGTAGAATTCATATAAATGTATCTTTTAACTATACTGTACTTTAGATGTTGGCATTTTTCCACTTGATAAATGATTAATACCTTAACAGATTAATTACTTGAACATTATTTAATTAATTGAAAATAAAAGATGCTTTGACACCATAAATTTTAATTTAAACTCAAAATAACGATTAATTATATACAAAAATTGATTAATAAAACTCAATTTGATGGCCTTTTTATGGTCTATTACGAGTTATCTCGTAGATGATGTACACACACAATTTGGTCTATCACTAGATATCTCGTAAGGTTAGTTTTGACAACAGTGTATTAACCACGTGAGAATGGAACGCTTCTTTCGGAGGTGCAGAAACATACGCTGTAACACTAAAACGGCAGCAATTTCTGCTACCAGAAGTACGATAACACGAGATACTTCGTAGAAGACGCTTAACAACAATTTGGATCACAAGATATTTTGGATTAGTCATAATTTAGCAAATATCTCGTGGAAAGTCCAAAATTTTTAGAATATAGACCATGAGATATCTCGGGTTAGTACGTTAAGGGATTAAAGCAGCTGAATGATTGCTGCTTGCCTGGGCTGAGGATAAAAAAGAAGTGACTAGCCCATTTTGCACTTAACCCATCTCAATGCTCCTGAGTAGCTTCAAAAGAAACATAGTCAGTCTGTACGTTTTGAAAATCAAGTAGTATTGCAGATGCCATAAAAAGGTGATATGGAGCATCCCTCCTCATCAACTGCTTTAGGGTGCCTCCCTCGAGATTTTCTTGCAGGGTTTACTCCCCAAACATTTCAAGAATGTAAATCTGGCTTCAATAAGACGCAAACTAAGTGGGTGAACAATAGAGCACGTACCTTTCTCAAAGATGGTTCTGAACATTTCTGGCGATCCTTTGGCTAAGGGAGGCGTTTCTTGGTGGAATCTGTCGAGGTCTTTATTCCACAAAGTTCTCCTTTTCAAACGAGCTGAAAAATTAAAAGACGAGGATCAGATTCAGTCTTCATGAAGGTTGTCAAAAAAGCTAACAGTCTTAAAGCTAAGCGTTGTTGTTGTCATATGCTGTTTTATGTATTACTACTTATCCCCAATATGGGGTTGGACACAGATACATTGGAGCTGGGAATAAAGGCTGGACGCACTTCCTAAAACCAAAAGGCTCGAACACGGGTTTATCATTTCCAGAGTTGAGGTGTAGCCAATGATTTCAGATTTGGAATAACTTAACTTAATCTAACCAACTAAGAACATGAACTTACGTCTAGGTTCAGAATCTGTTACAGATTCAATAAAGTCTTGCGGGGTCATGTACAGCTGACCCTGATATTCGGCGGATGCAAATTTGATAAAACGACGTTCACGATGATTTAACTTGAGACCTTTCAGCGACTGATCCTCTGGCTGCAAAAAATAAGATTATTAAGAGTATAGTACATGTATATATGAAAAAATAAAACGAAATTTATGATGGTTAACATATCTTTCAGTGATTGATCCTCTGTTAGAAAAAATAAAAATGGTTGGAAGTCTACATTAACATTCATATAGGGCGTTCAGAGGAGTATTCAGTCTTAATTGCTCAGATCCATTCCGTCTATGTCAAGCTTCATTTCAATGGGGATTAGTAGTGACATAAAATGGCAAAAGATCTCTTTCTTATGGCATAAAAAACTCACACCTAACAACAACAAAAGCACAAAGACCAGTGCCATCCTGAGATAGCACTGGTAAAGGTTATCACAAAAGTCTGCACTCAACTTGAGAAGTGACCAGAACATGTTCGAGCCTATCGTAGGGTGTTAGGAAGGGCATACAGCCATAATTCCTCAGCTCCAACCTGTTTGTGTCCACCATCATTCAAACTGATATATTATAAAGGATATAAATAAGATTTACGTAAAAGCAATATAAGCAAAGGGGAGTATTGTGCATTTTCTGATTTCCTTAATTTCCTCTTCCTCCTCCTCTTCCTTTCTTCCCTTCTTCTTAAACCTTCTCCTCTTCTTCTTTCTCTTCTTAAACCTCCCTATCTCTCTCTTCCTCCTCCTCCTTCTTACTCTTCTTATACTTCCATATCATTTTCCTTCTCCTCCTCTTCTACTTCTTATACCTCCTCCTCCTCCTTCCCTTATTCGTCTACTTCTTTCTTTTCTTATATCTCTTTTTTTTTCCTCCTTCCCTTTTTATACCATCTCCTATTTTTCTTCTTTCTTTTCTCTTACCTCCCTATCTATCTACTCCTCCTCCTCCTTCTTCATAAACCTTCCTTTCTTCTTTCTTATACTCTCTCTCTCTCTCTCTCTCTCTCTCTCTCTCTCTCTCTCTCTCTCTCTCTCTCTCTCTCTCTCTCTCTCTCTCTCTCTCTCTCTCTCTCCCTATTGAGGAAGGAAAAAAGATAATGTCTAAAATTCCACAATAGTAACCGTAGACAATGTCTACTGTACAAATGTGGAATTTTATAATAATTTCAAAGACCTATATTACACGTACATTTATGAATAATTAAAAGATACACCCACAACTGTCTCATCACAGCTCACCCACACATTACAAAAGATAAAAGATATTAAAAGATGTTAAATGACAATATACCTTCTAGCCTTTCAACTAAGAGGAAAATTCAAGAATACCTAAATAGAAAAGAACACAAAAAAGACATACATAAAAGAGCCATACAAGACTTTTTTTTTATATATATATGTCTTGCATTGTTCGAAGAGGTAGTAAAAGCTTCCTTAACATTTAGACAATAGGTTCATTCATAAATTCACACACTCCCACATTCATTCATAAAACCTCTTACCTTCAATAATAAAATGACAATGCATGCTGGGTAATATAGTACTCTGCCTACACACTGACATATTTTTTTATACAAATGCAAGTACGCACAGAGAGTGAGATACCTCAGTGGTTAAGGCGCTCCGCTAAGGAAATGACAGACCCGAGTTCGAGTCCACCGCATGGTGTTAGGATGGGCATCCAGCCTTGATTCCCCGGCTTCAACCATAGTGTGTCCACCTCCATTTGAAAGGAGATTATAAGTGACACAAAAAGAGAACCATTTTATATATATATATATATATATATATATATATATATATATATATATATATATATATATATATATATATATATATATATAATATATATATATATATATATATATATATATATATATATATATATATATATATATATATATATATATATATATAAAGACAACTTTCCACCATTATTCCCACACAACTGAATGTGCTTAATGCACTTACTAAGTGGACAGGGTCTATCAACTCATAAGTAATAATGAATTTTATAGAGGAAATGTTTAAAACTTTAACTAATTTTGATTAATTTTTTTCCATATTTATTGTTTACCATTATTTATGTCACTAATAATCTCCATTTGAAATGGGATGGACACTGACAGGTTGGAGCTGGGGAATTAAGGCCTGTTGATAGGTTTATATTCTTATTTTGTCTCCATCTGGGGAGTATGAACACGGAGTGCAAACCTCAGAGAGAGAGAGAGAGAGAGAGAGAGAGAGAGAGAGAGAGAGAGAGAGAGAGAGAGAGAGAGAGAGAGAGAGAGAGAGAGAGAGAGAGAGAGAGAGAGAGAGAGAGAGAGAGAGAGAGAGAGATATGGGGGAGGGCCTGAGGTAGCCATTCAAAATAATAGCTAAGTTTAGGGGGCACCCAGTCCACCCCTGATAAGTCATTTTATTCTATATAAAGCCACAAAGACATCAACATTAGATAACAGCAACGCAATTATCCCCATACATCATAGAAGGCCAAGAATGTCCCAGGACAGATATGAATGTCCAAGGAGCTATGAATAGCTCTAGTACCAATTTGATTGCTATAAAAAAAAAGGTTATTTTGTACCTTTCTGACCACAATTCTCTTGCTAAATATAGGATTAAATGAATCTATTTGTGATTCTGTCGATAGATATGATAAATTGCGGGAATTAGGACGTGTTATTACCTAATTGTGTTTACGGGAAAGAGCCCAAAGCTCGTATCTTCCCGTCTCCTCATCGCTTCCATTTTATACTTAGTCATACTTATCATACCTGTCCTTAAAACTATGGATTGAGATAGCATTAACTACCTCCTCGCTTAGCCAATTCCAATTATCAACTACTCTTACACTGAAAAAGTATTTCCTTACATCCTGCAAACAAGTTTTCTTACCAAGCTTCAAACTATGACCTCTAGTTCTAGAGCCAGCCATATCAAAATATCGATCCCTATCCACTCTATCATAACCATGAAGGAATTTAAAGACTGTCACCATATCCCCCCTCACTCTTCTAGATTCGAGTGATGGTAAGTCTAATTCCCTCAGCCTCTCATCATAACTGAGATTGCGTATTTCTGGCACCAGTTTCGTGGCATGTCTTTGAACTTTTTCAAGCTTAGCTATGTGCTTTTTCAAGTGCGGATTCCAAAAGGGGGCTGCATATTCGAGTTTTGGCCTCACATAGGTTACATAAATATTTCTGAACATTTCCTTGTCCATGTGCCTGAAGGCTACCCTTACATTTGATAAGAATGCATATGCTGCCCTTACTATGCCATTTATATGTATTTCTGGAGACAAATCTGCCAGTATGTTTACTCCTAGATCTCTCTCATTTTCTGTCTCTTGAAGTTGTACTCCAGCCACCGAGTAGTCAAGCTTGGGCCTTCTTGCACTTGTACCCATTCTCATTACCTTACATTTTGAAGTATTGAATTTCATTAGCCACTTTTCTGACCACTCATGCAGATTATTTAGATCCTCCTGAAGTTCTCTAACATTGTTCTCGTTTTTTACTTTCTTCACAATCTTTGCATCATCTGCAAACATATTCATGAATGAATTTACAGACTCTGGTAGGTCATTTACATATACAAGGAACAAAAGTGGCCCTAAAACTGAACCCTGTGGAACTCCTCTACTAACTCTTCTCCATTCAGACACTGAGTGTCTTACTCTAACCCTCTGTTCCCTTCCTTCTAAGTAAGTTTTTATCCATTCCAAAACATTTCCACCTATTCTAGCCATTGATTGCAGCTTCCTAATAAGTCTCCCATGTGGAACAGTGTCAAACGCTTTCTGGAAGTCTAGGAATATGCAATCTGGCCAGCCCTCTCTTTCCTGTAAGATTTGGCTTACCTCATCATAAAATTCTAATAAGTTTGTTACTGTTGATCTACCTTCCCTGAAACCATGTTGCCTCACTGACAAAAAGTTGAAGGATTCCAAGTGAAGAGAGATATGTTTCCTTAGTAGTTTCTCCATAACTTTGCAAACTATGCTGGTCAAGGAAACTGGTCTATAGTTCAGAGCCGTATCCCTCAATTCCCTTTATGAAGATAAGTATCACATTTGCTTGTTTCCAGCATCTTGGAATCTCCCCCGACTCCAGTGACTCCTTAAATATGATACTTAGTGCCACTGATATTGTGTTTGCGCATTTTTTAAGCACATGAGGGGATATGTCATCAGGACCTGTAGCTTTATGAACATCTAAATTCATCAGCGCTTTGCATACCTCTGTGGTTGTAAGGTTGATGTTCTCTAATACCGGCCCTTGAGCTTCTATCACTGTGTGTGTGTATGTGTGTAACAGGATTTCCAGAATTATAACAAAATAAGGTAATTAAGGACGTGTGTATGTGTGTGTAACAGGATTTCCAGAATTGTAACAAAATAAAGTAATTAAGGACGTGTGTGTGTGTAACAGGATTTCCAGAATTGTAACAAAATAAGGTAATTAAGGACGTGTGTATGTGTTTGTGTGTGTGTGTGTGTAACAAGATTGCCAGAATTGTAACAAAATAAGGTAATTAAGGACGTGTATGTGTGTGTAACAGGATTGCCAGAATTGTAACAACATAGGGTAATTAAGGACGTATGTGTGTGTGTGTGTGTGTGTGTGTGTGTGTGTAACAGGACTGCCAGAACTGTAACAAAATAAGGTAATTAAGGATGCGTATGTGTGTGTAACAGGACTGCCAGAATTGTAACAAAATAAGATAAAAGGACGTGTGTGTGTGTGTAACAGGATTGCCAGAATTGTAACAATACAAGGTAATTAAGGTCGATCTATTACACCTTATCACTCCTCCCCTCATTTGAGACTGACAAAAAAATATTATTATTATTATTATTATTATTATTATTATTATTATTATTAGTAGTAGTAGTAGTAGTAGTAGTAGTAGTAGTAGTAGTAGTAGTAGTAGTAATAGTAGTTTTTGTAGTAGTAGTAGTAATAGTAGTTTTTGTAGTAGTAGTAGTAGTAGTAAAAGTTAATAATAATAATAATAAAATTCACATTTGTCAATATCTTCCTTATTTCTTTCCTTCATAAGGCCGCAGTTGTTTAAAGGGAGGATTTAACACACACACACACACAGGTAGGTCATACATCAATATATCAACACCTCTCCTTTTACACCAACACAAAGGCCGACGACTCAATCTTCCAACAACATTATCACCATCATCATCTCCAACATAAAATATATACACATTTTCACTTATATTTGTTGAGGAATTGAAGAAAGAGTTATTGGCTGCTGTCTCCCAACCCCTGTCCACTTAGCAAGTATAATATTATTATTATTATTATTATTATTATTATTATTATTTAAATATTATTATTATTATTATTATTATTATTATTATTATTATTATCATTATTATTTAAATATTATTATTATTGTGAGCTGTAGTAGCAGCGGTACTATTATTATTATTATTATCATCAATAATGACAATATTATGACATGAAAAGACCACTACATTATTACTCTCTTAAATGCCGACGTGTAAAGATTCTGTTTTACTATTGGCTCTGCACATTCAATGAGGTACAATTTCAACCAAACACTCGCTCTCTCTTTCTCTCTCTCCGTACCTCCCTATATGCTGCTGATCCTATCGGTAACAGCGTATAATATTTATGATGCAATAAAACACACTACGGAATTTGCGCACGCACGCACACACACACACACACACATGTCCTTTGCGCATGTTCCTTCAGCGCACACAATAATTACCCTCCAAATGCAATTAAATCTATTATTATTATTATTATTATTATTATTAGTAGTAGTAGTAGTAGTAGTAGTAGTAGTAGTAGTAGTAGTAGTAGTAGTAGTAGTAGTAGTAGTAGTAGTAGTAGACTTTCATAAGCCACAGTTAAACCCCATTCAAATGGGAGTGAACACAGGTTGGAGTTGGAGAACTAAGGTTAGTGGCCATGTATATTTTCATGAGAATTGGTCACCCTTCGAATGAGGGTGGACACAGACAGGTTGGAGATGTGAGGGGGATGAGGCTAGATGCCCTCCTTACTGTTCCGTGGAGGGATTGAACCCTAATTAGTCAGGTTCCTCCACACTTTCCAACTTGTGCCCTCTACCACTGAGCAACCTCAATATTTTTATTGTTTATAGATATCACTTTGTATGTCCCCAATGCATTTATGTGTGTGTGTGTGTGTGTGTGTGTGTGTGTGTGTGTGTGTGTGTGTGTGTGTGTGAGAGAGAGAGAGAGAGAGAGAGAGAGAGAGAGAGAGAGAGAGAGAGAGAGAGAGAGAGAGAGAGAGAGAGAGAGAGAGAGAGAGAGAGAGAGAGAAACAAATGGACGAGGAAAAGATAAATGATATGAGAAGAAAAATGGATGAATAAAAGATAAAAAATAAAGAAATTAATTGAAAACATTTAAAAAATATATAAATGGATAAAAAAAATCGGATGAATAATATTAAATAGAGAAGAAAGAAGAAGAAGAAAAAATTTAAAAAATATAAATAAAAGAAGAATTACCGTGGATGAGAGAAGACAAAATAAAAAGAGAAGATGGGGAGAAATGAAGAGACTAAGAAGGTAGACAAGAAGAGCGAGAATGAACTGATAAAAGAAGAAGTAAGAAAAAAGAAGATAAATGAAGGAAGAAGAAGATAAGTGAAGCGAAAAGAAGAAAAGGAAAAGGAAGAAGAAACGAGAAGAGGAGAAGAAGGAAGGAGAAGAAGGAGGAGAAGAAGGAAGCAGAAGGAGAAAAGATAAATAAACACAGAGGAAGAAAAAGAAGATTATGAAGAAGAAAAGTGTAGAGAGAAGACAATGACAAGGACAAATAAGACAAAGAAAAAGGAGAAGATAAGTGAAAAGAAGAAGACACAGTAAAGGAAGAAGAAAAGGACAACGGAGACGGAAAAGAGGAAGAATACAAAACGAAGAAGATAAAGAAGACGAAGTAGAAAAAAGAAAAGTGAAAGGAGAAGACGAAGATGATAAGAGAGAAGAAGAAGAAGAAGAAGAAGAAGAAGAAGAAGAAGAAGAAGAAGAAGAAGAAGAAAAAGAAGAAGAAGAAAAGCGAGGAAAAAACACGAAGAAGAAGAAGAAGACAAGAGTATCCAAGGACGAAGCATAAGTGTTTTCTTCCTTTAAAGGACGAACAACGAATGTTCCAGGTACTGCTCTCTCTCTCTCTCTCTCTCTCTCTCTCTCTCTCTCTCTCTCTCTCTCTCTCTCTCTCTCTCTCTCTCTCTCTCTCTCTACGTTATTATATCTATCCACATATAATTAGCTATCTGTCTATTTATGTCTATCAATATTGCTCTGTATCTAGATATCAATGTATATATATCTATCCATATAATTAATATATTAGTATGTTAATATTATAAAAACAGATTAAGTTACTTTTATATATTTTCTGGCGGTACTCTGGTGTGTGGTCTACATTATTATCTTTAGACTGTTGTATCCCGGTCTAACCAGGTCTCAGTAGTCTAACCTTGGTATCAGGATGATCCAAAAAATAACATCATAAATTATGTCTACAGATATGCAGGCTATAGTGTACAAGGCACCTACTCTCATTTCTAAAGTAGCTGTACTTGTACACGGTGCCGCGGCAGGTAAACAGTAGAGTGCACAAGTCGGGAGCAACAAAAGTGGGCTTGTTTCCACTATGAGCCGTAAGGAGGGGCATTCATCCTTAATTCCACAGATATAATACATCTGTGTCCACCCCAAATTGAATGGGCAGTATTTGTGATATATAAAATGCTACTTATTTTACCTGTACAGGACAGTCTCAAGACAAGTTCATATAATCTAATCGTGTGCATGGTTGCCAGTCCTGTACAACACCTGTACAGGACAATCTGTAATGTACCTGTATGAGACATGTTCAAAATCATAATCCAACCATGAACAGAGTTGCCAACAATATGGAGTATGTTACCTCGATCAGATGTGAATGCTGCTCCTACTAGTAATATAATACCTATACAGCATATTCTCTAATATACCTGTTCGAGACAGGTTCAAAACTATAATCCAACCATTAACAGGGTTGCCAATGATAGAGGGAATGTTCGAGTGATTAGAAGAGACGAGAGTGTTGCTACGAATAACACCATACTTGCGTTCTTGAGTGAAATATTAAATAAGAAATCTTCATGTTCTTTGAAAAAGCAACCCTTTAAAAGCAAAAAAAATAACTACATTAATAAAGACAGGAAGACCTGAAAGTATGGAAATCATTCTGGAGCTGGTAACGAGGCATGGGACAGACATCTACGATCATGGAAACACTACAAGCTTCTAATATGTAGAAGCTCAATAAGCATGGCTTCTAGCAATGTGATAAAAAGACTTATCTAAGATAGAGAAAATCACTGTGTAAACTGAACAACGAAGTTATCACTGTTAACTGCATAAAATGCAATACATATGCCAAAAATTACAATAGTGGACACACCAAAAGCTTCCGATTCGCAAGAGCTCAATAAGTACAGATTACAGCAAAGCATTAATTCATTTGTCTAAACTAAAGGAAATTGCTGTGCAAATTGTACAGTGAAGGAAGTACTGTAAAATTCATGAAATGCAATCGAGGAAACACTAATGGCGTCTGATTAGTGGAAACTGAATAAGAATGGCTTACAGCAGAGTGCTAACCAGCTTGTCTAAACTACAGGAAGTTACATATGCAAAATGAACAGCAGAGGAATTATTTTTATCTGCATTAAATGCAATCAGTAATATAAAAAAATATAAAAAAATGAAGAGTAACAATTTTAAACGGGACTATAGTGGCAGAATGGTCGACTCAAGATGTGACAGACCCACGACTGAGCTACGGGGCATTAAGAAGAGCATACAGGCTGAATTCTCCAGCTTCAGACTGTCTCTCCACCCCATAATGGAGATTCATAGTGACATTCTAAATATTATCAAAATCCTTTCCCAACCTTATGGGAAGATCACAAGTAGAAAAAAATACTTTAAGGTTAGGACACATTCTAAATGGGGCCACAGCAGTGTAATTGTAAGAATGACAGACCTCAATCGAGCCTACCATGGGGTGTTATGATGAGCATCCAACTTGAATTCAAGAGCTCCAACCTATCTGTATCTACCCCATAAAGAGGACTAACAATGACACATCAAAACGAGGTTATTAATGACATATTCTAAATACTAACAAACTCCTTCACTAACCTCACGGTAAGATCTGACGAGGAGGAACAATAATATATATATATATATATATATATATATATATATATATATATATATATATATATATATATATATATATATATATATATATATATATATATATATAAAAGCGTCTCTTTACATTTTGCATAAGGTATGGTCAGTTAAGGTTGCTCGTTCACCCCGAACGTCATTACCATATTTCGACCATCTGTTTATCATGTAAAGTTCTCACTCTCTGGCTTGTTGAAGCCCTCACCTGTTGATGTCCTAATAAACCGTTGATGTTATAATCAACCCCTGCACAGCAGGGCCCAGTTGGGTGCCTATACATAAGTACATCACCCATACTCTACACTATTGCAAGTTATATCACCCTACAGGGGTACTCACTCACTCACCCATACCACCTCTCTGTATGTCTGTCTGTCTGCCTGTCTCTCTCTCTCTATCTTCCTCCCTACCTCCTACTCTTCTCTTTCCATGAAAATCTTAATATTCATTCTCTCTCTCTCTCTCTCTATGCTAATATATGCAAAGTACAGTTTTGTGTCGGTTCTTGCACACATAGCAGTCTCAAGATACATTTAAAATATTCATATGAAGTCTTGCAGTGTACCTGGGTGTCCAAATGGTTTGGATAAGTACTGTTCAGTTGAACACTGTTATGTAAACTTCAAAAAAAAAAAAAAAAATTTAAAGACCATAATGTAATTTGACATTTTAAGTTCCACTATAAATCCCAACAAGGGGTTGAAAAACTGACAGATTGGAACTGGGGAATTAGGGCTGGATGCCCATCTTAATGCCTTCTGGGCTTGATCAAAGGTCTGTCACTTCCCAAGTCAAGTGCTATAACCACTGAGCCACTGCAGTCCCCTATGTAACAAATGTTGTTGTTGTTTTGTGTCACTATTAATCCCCATTTGAATGAAAGCAAACAGATATATTGGGGCTGGGAGATTAATGCTGGATGCCCTTCATAATGCCCCATGGTGGGATCAAACCAGCATTAGTAGCTCACGATCTCGTGTGCTCTACCACTGAGCTATCTATGCCATCCACCAAAATAACATATGAATACGGTCATGAAATTATCATGAGAAACTAGTTAAGAAACAGTGTTGTCGACGGATTACTAAGTACAGTCAAGGCATAAGAGGAGTTTCTGGCAAGCAAACTACAACCAGAATCCTAATAACTGAGACTCTAGATGTGCATGGCTCTGGGAGGAAAACTACAATTAGAGGTCTATGAAAAGGGTCTTTGAAGTTCTTGGAATATGAGAAAGTGAGTTAAAGGTAAGAAGATAGGAAAGGTTGGATATGTTAGCATAGTTGTTGATGGTGCGACATCTAGCCCTTTCTCTGTTACCAGTGGTGTTCAACAGGGCTCTGTTCTTTCACCTACTCTGTTCCTTCTTTTTATCAATGATCTTCTACAATCCCCATCGTCCTCTCTTCTTCACGCTTTACTGATGATTCTATCCTTCACTTTTCCTCTGCCTTTTCTTCAAAACCTTCATCTGCTACTCCCAATCAGTCTCGTATCACTTTCTTCTACTCTCAACTCCGATTTGCACAGAGTATATGAGTGGGGCACTCAAAATTAAGTTAAATTCAATGCCTCCAAGACACAGTTTCTGGCTATCTCATTATCTTCTCCTCCTGATAATCCTTTTGTCTTCGAAACTAACTAAATTTACCCTCTTATTTCTATTAACACATTAGGAATCCATATAGCCTCTAGCTTGTCTTGGAGGAATCACATAATCTAAATTTCTAAATCATCCAAAAAATTTGGGGTTTTGTTTCGTTTTCGTCATAACTTTTCCCATTTACAGTTCCTTAAACTTTATAAAGGTCTTATCTGCCCATGCTTAGAATACTGCTCACACATCTGGGGTGCTTCTTCTTATACTTATCTCTTGATAAGGTTGAATCTAAGGCAGGCAGTCAGACTCATTAATGATCCTTCTCTTATTTCTAATCTGGATTCTCTCCCTCTTCGCCGTAAGGTATCTTCCATTTCTTTTTTCTATCGCTACTACTTCCATCACTGCTCTGATGAGTTGGCGAGTTGCATCCCTACCCCATTGCCGAGGCAGCGTAACACTAACCAAGCGGCCTCATCTCACAGGTGATGTGTGGAGATTTGTAGCTCGCAGATTGGTCGGTGCAGTGATTGCTTCTTCCCATCTACCTCCAGACTCTGGAACTCTCTTCCTCATTCTGTCTTTCCTAATTCTTATGACCTATCATCCTTCAAAAATCAGATCTATCGTCATCTCAGGGCCTAGCCATCCATATCTCTGGGTCCTCTGTACTTTGACTGTTTTTTTCTGTCTGTCGTTTTCCTTTGTGTGACATTACCTCATCTCTGCTTTGTCCTTAACCTTTTTCTCTTCCTTCATCTTGGTGTTTTCTCGTGCCCGGGTTTTTATTGATGAGGGCAGTTTTTGCCTGTCCTAGAGTCACACTCATAAAAAAAAAAAAAAAATAGAATATGCTTTCTCAGCCATCTCATCCCCTTACAAGGGGTATTATGGCACTGGTATAGGTGGTATACATACTATGGGAGGCAGAGGACACAACTCCAAACATGAACATAATTCACCCATCACACTTACTTGTACATCAAAAAACTTGCCCCATCAAGGCAAGAAACTGAAGATAAAATATAAACCCCCATCTTATCAATCACAATTAGTTCACATTCGATTGCTAATGGCCACAAACATATTGTGATGGGATATTAGGGCTAGAAGCCCTTCCTTGTGCCCTAACATGGGATTAAACCTGAGTTACTCGCACATTCTACCACTAAGCTACCGCAGCCCCCAAGCTCATCAATACACTAACTAAAAAAATATGAACAGTCATTTACATTGTGACCTCCATATGAAAATTTTTTTCTCAAAAAGTCTTTATTTTCACAAACCATAACTTAATAATAAAATTGGTTGGAAAGCATATCAGTAAGTATAAGAAAATATTATGCAGCCACACATTTCTAATCACAGAGTACAGCCACTAAAGACTGTAGTATTTACAGCTAGTAAAAGTACTTACTCTATGGAGGATGCACTAGCTCAGAGGTAGTGTGTAAATTGAGAAGCAACTAACATGGGTGCAATCCCACCATGGGGCATTAGAATAGGCATCCAGTCTTAATTTCCCAGCTCCAATATGTCTAGCACATTCAAACAGGGACTAATTTTGACCCACAAAACGGTGGAAAAAGAGTACTAACTTAATTGTCAGCTTTCTTAAAACAACAGTTGAAAAGTCTGGCAAGAATAATAATTCCCTTCCAGTATATAAATATATTCCAACTACAGTTACACAGTAAGTGGGGGCTGCAGAAGCTCATTGCAGAGAGCATGAGCCGGGAAGCAACTTCCTTGGGGTCAGTCCCACCACAGGACATTAGGAAGGAGATCCAGCCTTATTCTCCAGGCTCCAATATGCCAGTGTCCACCTCCATTCGAATAGAGACTAATTGTGACACATAAAATAGTAAATATGTACAGTTATACGTAAATATCCCATTTTCTAACCTATATCCTCAAAAGGCTTTAGCAACTAAGTGATGAGTAAAGAATCTACTACACTGGTGCTACTGTAAATTAATACAGTATTTCTGATTATGGTAATTTTTTTTTTTAACTACAACACAGAATCTGAATCTAGATATTAGAGAACACCTTCAATGCTAATATTGCTATGGAGAGCATATCCACAAAAATAAAAATTTCATATCTCCTTTTCCACATTACACAAAATCTTAGGGGTACAACCTTTCTGGCATCCTTTCGGCATACCAAATTGCCTTGGATTGATTGCAAGACACAAAACCTAACTTCACCAGAATCCTGTAAAAATGCAGGTTTAAAAGAGCAATAATTAAATTCACCCCACCCCCAAAAAAAAAAAAAAAAAAATCTTCAATACCCTAAAGCTCTCACTGGCAACAGGCCAGTCACTCATATCCCAGGATGTAATGGAGTCCTGAGCAGCCCAACGATCAGCAGTCAATATCAGGTCCCTCCTTGCTCATTTGCAAAGCAGTTATTTAAAAAAATATTCCTGCTAGACAGTATTCAATATCATCTTTCCAGGAAGTCTTATAGTCATTCTGAATATAAGATTTTCCAACTCTTAATGTATTTTTAGCTAGCGTCGGCTCAATCCCACCATTAGAAGTTAGGAAGGGAATCAGTCTTAATTTTACCAGCTCCAACATGTCTGTGTCAATCCTCATTCAACTGGAAGGGAATCAGTCTTAAGTTTACCAGCTCCAACATGTCTGTGTCAATCCTCATTCAACTGAAAGGGAATCAGTCTTAATTTTACCAGCTCCAACATGTCTGTGTCAATCCTCATTAAACTCGGGTCTAATTGTATAGCGAAACTGAACTCTGTTACCTCCACAACAAATTCAGAAGACTACTACAGAAATGCAAAAAATCAACATTGATCACACTGTCCTTTTCTAAGAAATGATTACATACTGATCTTTAGAAGGGAATTATAGGGGGCTTCGAGTACCTCATTGGTAGTGTGTGCGAATCAGGAAGTAACTAGCAAAGGCTCCATCTCAACGCAGGCTATCTAATCAGTGCCGTCAAAAAATGGTAAAAAATATCACAAAAATACCCTAAACTTTTAACACACTATTACATTCTACGACAAAAGTTAAATATGTAGTAATCCTTCAGTAGATGTCTACTTTTACAACCCCAGTCAGGTAAAAAATCATGAAATCTATATTACAATAAAGTTAAAGTTTGTTTTTTCCCAGTTGAGAAACTTGTGTATTTTCTAATCAAATTTAGGGGTGTGAATGTCAAAAACTGACAATCCAAATTATTCCATACATAAGTTGTCGGTAAATTTTTCGAATTCACCCATCTCCTATTGGAAGTAAAATTTATGTTTTTCCTACGGCTTTCGATGTGTTATGAATGAATATGACTTTCAAAATTGTCAAAATTATTCCTAACCTAACCGACTTTAATCTAAGGTATCCAATACTCACCTAAAAACGATTTTGACGTTCAGATTTGTTCAAAATGCAAAATGAAAAAAAAAAAAATCTTACAATATCGAGACCAAGTTTAAAAGCATAATAGTCTAGGCTGAGACGAGTGAAAAAAAAATGAAATTAATTTTTTTTAACTGGGGGTGTAAAAGTAAAGGAACACCTACAGTTTAGCGGGCCATACCAATGTTCAAAACCTACCAATAGATGGCGATAGGCTCTGACTAGAGAACTGGCGGATGAACACACAACAAAAATGGTGAAAATAGGCATGCGAAACGATTTCTTACTATCCTAACTAAAAATACTTACCTAACCTTCAGTCAAACTACTTACCTGAATGGAGGGATGAGGTCATTGAGCGGCATGGCCCGCTAGACTGTAAGCTACCCAAAATAAATATTCACCAGAAACGAAAAAAAGGTTTGATAAGGGTATTGCTCAAGTGATAAAAATGTTTGTTATCTTAAAACCATTTACACGTCGGTTACCCAATTAGCGAACTTAAAACACATATTAAAATGGGATAGAAGTTAGCAATTTTCATTTGCACATAGCCAGTCTTTCATAAATAAAAAAAATGGCAAACCCTACCACAAAAAAACACTAAAATTTCGGTATTGAAAATGAGATTCTTATCGCATTACCAATCTCCTAGGATAACGGGCAGCCTCCACAACCGTGTTTGATTGCAGCCATTTCCAACCAAAATATAAGGAACATGCCGCTGCTGTGCCATATAAATATATCCTAGGACTTTTCTGCGCTTTAGTATAACTCGAATTCGTTCTTGCACAGTCGCCAGACCGCGCAAATCGACGGAAAAGACGGCCATCGCCTACCAATCTTCTGCCTAGAGTTGACGCCATCTTGAGCTCTTCTTCTTCTCTTTGTTTACATTCAGACAGCTGGTCTTTACGGATTGACAGGAAGAAATAAATCCACCGGTTTTATTTATTTATTTTTTTATATCAAAATTAGCTCCCATGCGAATGGGGGCTGACACAGACATGCTGTAGCTGTAAATATATAAATTAACATGCAATACCTTTTACTTTACCTTGATATTATACGTTTTCAAATTTCAAAACGAACACTTAATCTATTGTTTATAATTAAACTCTTATTGTACAATGCTAACTTGTACTTACCGAGTATCAACTGTGTATGCTTTATCGTTTGAGAAAATTATAATTCTCTCTCTCTCTCTCTCTCTCTCTCTCTCTCTCTCTCTCTCTCTCTCTCTCTCTCTCTCTCTCTCTCTCTCTCCCATAAACAAATAAGTAATATATTGTTTATAATTAAACTTTATTGTACACTGCCAACTCTTAATTATCAAGTATCAGCTGTTAATAATGAAGCATTTTCGTTTGAGAGAATTATAATAATTCTGTGTAATTACCTAATTGCAATGATCTAATTGTACTAACAGAAAAAAAAACTATGCTCGTAACTCCCCATCTCCTGGTCGATTCCATTTTTGTACTGTGATTACCTAATTGTGATTACCTAATTGTGTTTACGGGAAAGAGACCAAAGCTCGTATCTTCCCGTCTCCTGATCGGTTCCATTTTATACTTAGTCATACTTATCATACCTGTCCTTAAAACTATGGATTGAGATAGCATTAACTACCTCCTCGCTTAGCCAATTCCAATTATCAACTACTCTTACACTGAAAACGTATTTTCTTACATCCTGCAAAGAAGTTTTCTTACCAAGCTTCAAACTATGACCTCTAGTTCTAGAGCCAGCCATATCAAAATATCGATCCCTATCCACTCTATCATAACCATGAAGGAATTTAAAGACTGTCACCATATCCCCCCTCACTCTTCTAGATTCGAGTGATGGTAAGTCTAATTCCCTCAGCCTCTCATCATAACTGAGATTGCGTATTTCTGGCACCAGTTTCGTGGCATGTCTTTGAACTTTTTCAAGCTTAGCTATGTACTTTTTCAAGTGCGGATTCCAAAAGGGGGCTGCATATTCGAGTTTTGGCCTCACATAGGTTACATAAATATTTCTGAACATTTCCTTGTCCATGTGCCTGAAGGCTACCCTTACATTTTATAAGAATGCATATGCTGCCCTTACTATGCCACTTATATGTATCTCTGGAGACAAATCTGCCAGTATGTTTACTCCTAGATCTCTCTCATTTTCTGTCTCTTGAAGTTGTACTCCAGCCACCGAGTAGTCAAGCTTGGGCCTTCTTGCACTTGTACCCATTCTCATTACCTTACATTTTGAAGTATTGAATTTCATTAGCCACTTTTCTGACCACTCATGCAGATTATTTAGATCGTCCTGAAGTTCTCTACCATTGTTCTCGTTTTTTACTTTCTTCACAATCTTTGCATCATCTGCAAACATATTCATGAATGAATTTACAGACTCTGGTAGGTCATTTACATATACAAGGAACAAAAGTGGCCCTAAAACTGAACCCTGTGGAACTCCACTACTAACTCTTCTCCATTCAGACACTGAGTGTCTTACTCTAACCCTCTGTTCCCTTCCTTCTAAGTAAGTTTTTATCCATTCCAAAACATTTCCACCTATTCTAGCCATTGATTGCAGCTTCCTAATAAGTCTCCCATGTGGAACAGTGTCAAACGCTTCTGGAAGTCTAGGAATATGCAATCTGCCCAGCCCTCTCTTTCCTGTAAGATTTGGCTTACCTCATTATAAAATTCTAATAAGTTTGTTACTGTTGATCTACCTTCTCTGAAGCCATGTTGCCTCACTGACAAAAAGTTGAAGGATTCCAAGTGAAGAGAGATATGTTTCCTTAGTATTTTCTCCATAACTCTGCAAACTATGCTGGTCAAGGAAACTGGTCTATAGTTCAGAGCTGTATCCCTCCTTCCCTTTTTGAAGATAGGTATCACATTTGCTTGTTTCCAGCATGTTGGAATCTCCCCCGACTCCAGTGACTCCTTAAATATGATACTTAGTGCCACTGATATTGTGTTTGCGCATTTTTTAAGCACATGAGGGGATATGTCATCAGGACCTGTAGCTTTATGAACATCTAAATCCATCAGCGCTTTGCATACCTCTGTGGCTGTAAGGTTGATGTTCTCTAATACCGGCCCTTGAGCTTCTATCACTGCAATCTGAGGGAGTGGGGTATTTTCTACTGTAAATACTGACTGAAACTCCTTGTTCAATTCTTTGCAGATCTCTTCATCCGTCTCAGTGATGCTTCCATCCGCTCTCTTTAGCCTTAAAACCTGTTCTTTTACCTTCAGTTTTCCTCTGATAAAGCTGTGGAAAAGCTTGGGATTTTCTTTAGCCTTCCTGGTGATGTCCCTCTCATAATCTCTCTCTCCCTCTCTCCCTTTACTTAGGTAGTCATTTCTTCCTCTTTTGTAGGTTTGCCAGGCATTTATGTTTTTTCTCCTCCTATACCTTTTCCAGCATTTGTCTCTCCACTCCTTAGCTCTTTTACACCCATTATCGAACCATTTCTCTCTGGCATGAATTACACCTACTTTGGTGACAGGTATGCAGCAATCTACTATCTTCCCATATTTCTCACAAAAGATGTAATACATTTCTTGTACAGATTTGTTGTAAAATAAGGTTCTCCAGTCAATAACTGCAAAAAGCTCATTCATTTTGATGTAATCTCCTTTCCGATAGTTCCTCCTCATGTCCTCAGTACCTCTACTCTCAGGAAGAATATCTTCAATGATATACTCCATCAACAACACACAGTGGTCACTCTTTCCAATTGGTGGTTCATACTCAATTTTTTCAATATCCAACACATTATCTGTGAACACTAGATCAAGTAGTGATGGCTCATCCCCACCCCTGGCCCTTGTTGGTTCCATTACATGTTGGTGTAGGAAATTCCCTTGTACGCAATCTAGGAATCTTGCCCCGAATGAGTCCTCACCACTGTGTGGGTCAAGATTTATCCAATCTATCTCTTTATGATTAAAGTCTCCCATGTGTGTGTGTGCGTGTGTTTAGATCTAAAGCACTACATGGAACATATACGCGCAAGTACTCCCTTATTTGCATAATAGGCCATATTTTAGTGTCACTCATCAGACTTATATAATACAATTACAATTAATATATTACCCTCTCTCTCTCTCTCTCTCTCTCTCTCTCTCTCTCTCTCTCTCTCTCTCTCTCTCTCTCTCTCTCTCTCTCTCTCTCTCTCTCTCTCTCCTGTCCCTTCATTTCATGGTCAAATTTATGTATCTATTGAACACGGCTATATTTAAAACAATGTCTATTTCGGGACTTGATATAGCCATTCGGAAATAGACATTGAATATGTCGTCCTTTTTGGACCTAGAGAATGGAATATGTCTCCAATACGTCTTCATTACAAGACACGGCGGGGCTCTTTTATTAGTTATTTATAGGACATATAGTAATTACTATTACTATTTTCGCACGCACTGAGAGAGAGAGAGAGAGAGAGAGAGAGAGAGAGAGAGAGAGAGAGAGAGAGAGAGAGAGAGAGAGAGAGAGAGAGAACATAAGAGGTGTGACTGGGCCCACAGAAAATATATGAGAGAGAGAGAGAGAGAGAGAGAGAGAGAGAGAGAGAGAGAGAGAGAGAGAGAGAGAGAGAGAGAGAGAGAGAGAGAGAGAGAGAGAGAGAGAGAGAGAACATAAGAGGTGTGACTGGGCCCACAGAAAATATATATGAGAGAGAGAGAGAGAGAGAGAGAGAGAGAGAGAGAGAGAGAGAGAGAGAGAGAGAGAGAGAGAGAGAGAGAGAGAGATTATTTATTTTATTTTATTAATTTATTGCGCCAAGGCGTCAGACATTACATGAGTTCATATAAATAATGCTTCAAATGGAGAGAGAGAGAGAGAGAGAGAGAGAGAGAGAGAGAGAGAGAGAGAGAGAGAGAGAGAGAGAGAGAGAGAGAGAGAGAGAGAGAGAGAGAGAGAGAGAGAGAGAGAGAGAGAGAGAGAGAGAGAGAGAGAGAGAGAGAGAGAGAGAGAGACTTATGGTAAAATAATTACCAAATTAGTATTCAGTAAAACAAAATATGGCAGCAATAAACATTTTATAATATGTACAGTCTCGCTGTATTTTCATCTATTTATTCATATACTAATCTCTCTCTCTCTCTCTCTCTCTCTCTCTCTCTCTCTCTCTCTCTCTCTCTCTCTCTCTCTCTCTCTCAAAATTGCAATAACCTAATTGTGCTTACAAGAAAGAGCCCTATGATCTTAACTCCCTGTCTCCTGGTAGGTTCCAGTTTTATACTCAATAATACTTAAATGTGTGTATGTGTGTATGTTTGTGTGTGTGTGTATTAACGAGCAGATCTGTATGCAAACATATTGTAAACTAATTAATCAATTAAGAAAATAATAATAATAATAATAATAATAATAATAATAATAATAATAATAATAATAATAATAATAATAATAATAATAATAATAATAATAATAATAATAATAGTAATAATAATAATTTAGAGACTAAAATGAGAAAAAAAAAATGAAAATAAAAAAGAAAAAATATACAAAAAGAAAGGTGAGAGAGAGAGAGAGAGAGAGAGAGAGAGAGAGAGAGAGAGAGAGAGAGAGAGAGAGAGAGAGAGAGAGAGAGAGAGAGAACGTCAATTATTATATATGTGGGTGGGTGGGCGGTTAGAGATAAAAGGAGGAGGGAGATTGAGGAGGAGGAGGGAGGAGGGTGAAGAGAGAAGGAGGGAGGAAGAGGAGGATATCCAGGCAGGAGATGGAAGGGGAAGAAGAGAAAGAGGGGGAGGAAGTGGAGGAGGAGGACGCGGAGGAGCAGGGGGAGGAAAACATGTAGGCGATAGGCGGTATAAAAGAGAAGTGCCCTTCTGCATAGGCACTGAGTCTAGGGGCGTGCCTTTTGGAGGTCACACTGTCCTTGGCACTCTGTCCTCCTTCGATACCTTCTGTCTTACACAAGGTCACAAGGTTAGTTTGGAATCGAGACAGAACTAGATCTAATTCTTTTTATTCCAGCTTATACACACACACACATACAAACACACAATAGGTTGAGGCTTGGGAACTAAGGCTGAATAAGCTTTAATATTGTAATTATATAATATTATATTATATATTACTTACTGTCCGTCGTACATTAAAGCACAAATAATGATAATAATTATAATAATAATAATAATAATAATAATAATAATAATAATAATAATAATAATAATGATAATAATAATAATAATAATAATAATAATAATAATAATAATAATAATAATAATAATAATAATAATAATAATAATAAGAAATAATATAAAATTTAGATATATGAAAAAACAAAAGCTTTCGTTAACTTGACCAGTTAACCTCTTCAGCTGTACTAACTGTTTCTTATATAAAAAGGTTACAAAGATATATAAAATAGTTAATAAAACCACTTATTATTAAATATGCACTTAAAGGGTATATGCTAATTTTGTATATTAGCCAATTAAGTAATGCTATTGTTTATGGAAATTCTTTGTGGAATGCGTGCAGGTGTTTTAACCTAAGTCTCAATGTTGATTTGATTGACTGTTTTGCTCCCTGCTGTTGGAGATTCCCGCCAGCACCGTACAACTTATCTCCAGCATCGGTGCCTGTATCGGATTCTGTTGGAGATATTTCGACTTCATCCGATACCTGTGCTGGAAAACGCAAAGCAGCATCAATAGAGGGAACAGAACAAGTTGTTTTAAATATTATCTTAATCGTTTAACAAACAATAGTATTACTTACTATGTCCTCCTGAGTAAAAGAGTTGCTATTTTCAACAGGATCGCTTAATTCTATTAGCGCTTCCTCAACTACTCTTCTCTTCTCTACATTTCGATTTCTTTAATTTATCTTTGCACTTTTCCAGTTGAATCTATAATCATTATCTATACTACATTTAGCTATAATATATTATTCTCTAGCATAAGTCGTCCAGCTCTTTGATGTTCTTCCAGTCTAATTTCTAAAGTTCTTCCCTTTTCTCCTACTTATTTCTAAAGTTCTTCCTGTTTCTCCTACTTATTTCTAAAGTTCTTCCTGTTTCTCCTACTTATTTCTAAAGTTCTTCCTGTTTCTCCTACTTATTTCTAAAGTTCTTTCTGTTTCTCCTACTTATTTCTAAAGTTCTTCCTTTTTCTCCTACTTATTTCTAAAATTCTTCCTGATTCTCCTACTTATTTCTAAAGTTCTTCCTGTTTCTCCCACTTATTTCTAAAGTTCTTCCTTTTTCTCCTACTTATTTCTAAAATTCTTCCTGATTCTCCTACTTATTTCTAAAGTTCTTCCTGTTTCTCCTACTTATTTCTAAAGTTCTTTCTGTTTCTCCTACTTATTTCTAAAGTTCTTCCTGATTCTCCTACTTATTTCTAAAGTTCTTCCTGTTTCTCCTACTTATTTCTAAAGTTCTTTCTGTTTCTCCTACTTATTTCTAAAGTTCTTCCTTTTTCTCCTACTTATTTCTAAAATTCTTCCTGATTCTCCTACTTATTTCTAAAGTTCTTCCTGTTTCTCCTACTTATTTCTAAAGTTCTTCCTTTTTCTCCTACTTATTTCTAAAATTCTTCCTGATTCTCCTACTTATTTCTAAAGTTCTTCCTGTTTTTCCTACTTATTTCTAAAGTTCTTTCTGTTTCTCCTACTTATTTCTAAAGTTCTTCCTGATTCTCCTACTTATTTCTAAAGTTCTTCCTGTTTCTCCTACTTATTTCTAAAGTTCTTTCTGTTTCTCCTACTTATTTCTAAAGTTCTTCCTTTTTCTCCTACTTATTTCTAAAATTCTTCCTGATTCTCCTACTTATTTCTAAAGTTCTTCCTGTTTCTCCTACTTATTTCTAAAGTTCTTCCTTTTTCTCCTACTTATTTCTAAAATTCTTCCTGATTCTCCTACTTATTTCTAAAGTTCTTCCTGTTTCTCCTACTTATTTCTAAAGTTCTTCCTGTTTCTCCTACTTACTTCTAAAGTTCTTCCTGTTTCTCCTACTTATTTCTAAAGTTCTTCCCATTTCTCCTACTTATTTCTTTGACTGTCGTTGCAATTAATGGAATATACACCTGGCTAGTCGCTTCTGATTGTTCCTTAACTACAATCCAATCTCCATCTAATAAAATTACTGTCATTAAAAACTATATTCATATTGTTATTGACATCTGACTTTTTATCATAGGTGTTTTATGCTTCTCTTACTCATTTCTTAACTGGGCTTAGGCCCGATTTCTTAAAAAGTGTAAACCTAGGATACCATATTGTTAGTTAGCTAGACACACACAAATGAATTTCATAAACGCATCTGACGCGGTTCTGTATATGGCTAGGATCCCTTGCGGGATCCTAGCCATACACAGAGCCGCGTCAGATTCGTTTATGAAATCCATTTGTGTGTGTCTAACTAACTAACAATATGGTATCCTAGGTTTACACTGTTTAAGAAATAGGGTCTTAGTCTTTAGTGATAAGGCAGTGCTATTACATTTTGAGAGTTAAACATTTGGTTATTCGCATCAGGATTATAAAAAAATTCTGTTTGCTTTAGAGAAGGTCTTGCCAGTAATAACTTTTGGGTAACAAATGACGAAAGACACTGAGAATAGGACTTGATTTCATCATCTAAGAAAGGCGCACTGCACATTCTAACAGCTCTTAAGTTAGAAAAAATATTAACTTTAATTTGGATTGTGTGGTAGGAATAATAGTAGTAGTCGCCATGGTTCAAGTGGTAGCGTCCGCGACTCTGAGGCGTCAGGTCGAGGGTTCGCGCCCCGTCACGATCTGAGGTTAGCAAGGGCATGCACTCAGGGTAACGATTACATTTTCCAAAACAAGTCCTTCGCAAGAAGGCAACCGTCCTAGCCCTTGGTAGAAAAGGGAGTCCGTGACGTAAAACCGGTTATGGTAGGAATAATAATGGATGTACAGTTTTAAATGAGTGGGTTTTCTGTAAACGTTAAAGGAGAATTCATGTTTAAGTGGATCATGGTGTACCAAAACTTCAAGAAAGGGTCATTTATTCTCTAATTCATGCTAAACAGTAGGAAGTATTGATGGAATAGGCCTACTGATATAAATTAAAAAAACTCAGCAAAACAATTTTCATTTTTCTGATATATTATGAAAATATCATATATATATATATATATATATATATATATATATATATATATATATATATATATATATATATATATATATATAAGTAGTCATCGTGGCTCAAGCGGTAGCGTCCGCGACTCTCAGGTGTCAGGTCGAGGGTTCGCGCCCCGTCACGGTCTGAGGTTAGCAAGGGCATGCACTCAGGGTAAGGATTACATCTGCCGAAACAAGTCCTTCGCAAGAAGGCAACCGTCCTAGCCCTTGGTAAAAAAGGGAGTCCGTGACGTAAAACCGGAACAAACATATATATATATATATATATATATATATATATATATATATATATATATATATATATATATATATATATATATATATATAACCCATAAGAGTGGTTTAATATTTTTGGGGCATTTGGAAATACAATATGATTCAATAAACTCCATGCACAAGTTGGCAAGGATAGGTGAGAGCAGGAACCCCATTGCAACTCCGAATATTTGTTTGTAAGCCGAACCATTCATCTATACACAAGGCTTAATCAGGTCTAAAAATTGGTCGAATTCAGGTCT
>JAXCGZ010000291.1:0-2500 GCA_037179515.1 Halocaridina rubra
CACCACCTCCTCCTCCTCCTCCTCCACCACCACCACCACTACCTCCTCCACCACCACCACCACCACCACCTCCTCCTCCACCACCACCACCACCACCACCACCACCACCACCACCACCTCCTCCTCCACCACCACCTCCTCCTCCTCCATACATCAAATAACGTGTATAGACCATTCTTTCAATGCAAGTTACAAGTGATTTGAATACCACGTATCTCTGCAACTTCCTTTGGCCCTCTTCTGTATAGCAGGGAGGAGGGAGAGTCCTCAGGGAACTGCAAAGAAAATTTTAATTTGGGATAATATGCCCACTTATATAACTTTATTACTTAAAAAAAAACAATATTTCTGGTGTGCAACATCTCTCTTCACAGGTAGTGGAGTACTGTATTACTTTAAAGCTCAACAGGTATCAGTGCCACTGAGGAATCCTCCCAGTTAACAATATATATATATATATATATATATATATATATATATATATATATATATATATATATATATATATATATATATATATATATATATATATATATATAGTAGTCCCCCCATTAATGCGGTAGTTCGGTTCCGGGACCCGGCGCGAGACAGGAAAACCGCGAAGTAGGATCAGCCTATATGTACAGATATTTTAATTTATTTTTACGTTTACACTGTATAAACCCTCCCTGTACTGTTAACAAACCACCCTTTACTTCATAAATAACAGCATGCAACGTAAATTTATATGAAAGTGATAGATAAAATTACGGTGAATGAAGTGGTAATTACATGACATACTCATGTACATAGGTATTTTACAATAATAATTTGCCAAAAAAAAAACCCGCGATACAGTGAAAACGCGAACCAAGAAACGCGATACAGCGGGGGATCACTGTATATATATATATATAGTAGTGACCCCGACCCATGAATTTAATCCGTACCTAAAACCTGCTCTTGGGTTGGTTTATTTGTGAGTTAGTTTAATTTTTCTCATTGAAAAGCATGCAAATTCAATTAATTCGTTCCTAGTCGCAATAATTATTCATTTTAAAATTTTTGTAGCCAGTATAAACATGAAATATAATACAGGTTATAGGCATTTCATCTGTAAAAGGAAAACTATATTAATAAAAAAAGGAATTCTACACTACTAAAGTAAAACATGCATATATTCAGGTGTACAGTATACACTAGTTGATACTCAGTATAAAATAGCAAAATCCAATGCTTAGAAAACGTTGCCTCAATCTCCCACTAATAACAAACAGGTAAGAAACAAATAATGTAGGTAAGAAACCATTCTGCATTTACCTTTGTGGCTGATTGTTGCTGGCACACATGGATGGTGGTATGGGAGAAGGAGAAGGGGTATTAATTTTTAGAAGGAGTCCCCTTATTTTTTTCTTCATTTCCACTGTTATGTGTCTAGGGTGTTTGACGCCACTGTCATTAACGCATTCAACTTTCTTAAGAACAATAATAAGGGCTAGTTTAAAGGCAAAACAATGAAAAATAGAGTAGACACTACGAATAGATCACAAACGAATTACACAGCATGGGCACCAATGCAGAGCTGAGAGCTGGCGAGCAGGAAATGTGTTGCCTGGCCGACACGTGTGTTCATGGGTAGGTTTTTGTTCGTGATTTGGGGTCAAAATTTGTTTTTATTTTTGTTCGTGGGAACAGGCGTTCATGGGTTGGGGACACTACTGTGTGTGTGTGACTATATATATATATATATATATATATATATATATATATATATATATATATATATATATATATATATATATATATATATATATATATATATATATATATATATATATATATTAAAAGTGACTTCATAATAAATTTTCATGTTCTACCATTTATGGCTGTAAGGCTTACAGTAAAAGAATTTTGGGTGCCACATCCACTTGATATCTACGTGTCATGAATCTACTTCCTAACCTAGAATAACCTAACCTAACCTACAAAAGTATATATTTTTTCCTTGTAGATAACAAGCTGAAGTAGCACTGAATTTTGCCTTCTAACACCATGGATGACCCAAGCAGAGTGGTAGTGGTGGGGGAATGCGATGACCCTTTGGCCTAAAGGAGCTAGGAAGAGAGATGGGGCAAACTTGATTTTTTGATGAATGGGTGTTAGCATTGATTCTGCCACCCTCCCCTAATCGGCTTTTGTACATTTTAGTGCAGCCCTTTTGTTGTTGGCAATGTTGATTGAGTGCCAGACCATTTGGAGATGGATGTTCTGGCATTACATATTTTTTGTACATATCACAAAATATGCAAAAGTATCTAGCTAGATTAAGTTTCACTTATCTATATAATATTGCTTCAGACTTCATGTTAAACGCTAAAGTGATTACTGTATTGCCTCTGCCTTTGTAGCTTTGCAGAGGATTGAGGAATATCTGGATGCACTAGTAACATACCTCAAGGCTTACTCTTATGGTAAAATGATACATATGTTGGTCATTAAAACAGAGGAGGAAAAAAAAGAT
>JAXCGZ010000291.1:7500-10000 GCA_037179515.1 Halocaridina rubra
TTCCCGTAAACACAATTAGGTAATCACACACATCACCAACTAGGCAAATATTTGAGGGAAGGAAAACCGAGACCAACAAAAGTAACCTTTGAGAGAGGGGAAACATGTAGGGAAATACTGTTGAGAAAAAAGTCTAAAAGACCTTCAAGAATTCAAAGAAGTGTTCATTAGACGATACAAAACACAGGAAGAGATGGGAAAGATCAAAAACTTGTTGGAAAAGGCAAGAAGGTTAAATGAGGAAAGAAATGAAGAAGAGAAGAAAAAATTTAATTTCAGAGTTCTTCCAGACAAAGGGGAGGTAAAGAAGATAATGACAGAAGATCAGGGGATTTGGCCTCATTAAGATTGTTATACACAAATGCTGATGGATTAGCTGGTAAGGCAGTAGAATTGAAAGATAGGATTCACAACAGTAAGGCAGATATAGTAGCAATTACCGAGACTAAGTTGAGTGAGGACATAAACAGTGTCATAGTTTTTCCCAGGGGCTTCAGAATATTAAGGGTTGAAATATCTGAGAGGACCGGTGGAGGGATAGCACTGCTCATAAGTGAAAGAATTCAAGTTGAAGAAATAAACTTGGCTATAAAAAGTAAGTTCAAGGAATTTATTGTTGCTCGCATAAATACTGGGTCAGAGAGCATTATAATAACTGTTGTATATAACCCACCAAGGAACCAGAATAGGCTAGAAGTTTATGAGGAAAGTCATATAGGTACTATTGAAATCATACACTCAGTTGTTAACATGGCACGGGAGAGAAAATGTAGGATTTTGATTATGGGAGATTTTAATCATAAAAAGAGATAGATTGGATAAATCTTGATCCACACAGTGGTGAGGACTCATTCGGGGCAAGATTCCTAGATTGCGTACAAGGGAATTTCCTACACCAACATGTAATGGAACCAACGAGGGCCAGGGGTGGGGATGAGCCATCACTATTTGATCTAGTATTCACAGATAATGTGTTGGATATTGATAAAATTGAGTATGAACCACCAATTGGAAAGAGTGACCACTGTGTGTTGTTGATGGAGTATATTATTGAAGATATTCTGCCTGAGAGTAGAGGCACTGAGGACATGAGGAGGAACTATCCGAAAGGAGATTACATCAAAATGAATGAGATTTTTGCAGTTATTGACTGGAGAACCTTATTTTACAACAAATCTGTACAAGAAATGTATGACATCTTTTGTGAGAAATATGGGAAGATAGTAGATTGCTGCATACTTGTCACCAAAGTAGGTGTAGTTCATGCCAGAGAGAAATGGTTCGATAATGAGTATAAAAGAGCTAAGGAGTGGAGAGACAAATGCTGGAAAAGGTATAGGAGGACAAAAAATATAAATGCCTGGCAAATCTACAAAAGAGCAAGAAATGACTACCTAAGTAAAAAAAGAGAGGTAGAGAGAGACTATGAGAGGGACATCACCATTAAGGCTAAAGAAAATCCCAAGCTTTTCCACAGCTTTATCAGAGGAAAACTGAAGGTAAAAGAACAGGCTTTAAGGCTAAAGAGAGCGGATGGAAGCATCACTGAGATGGATGAAGAGATCTTCAAAGAATTGAACAAGGAGTTTCAGTCAGTATTTACAGTAGAATATACCCCACCCCCTCAGACTGCAGAGATAGAAGCTCAAGGGCCGGTATTAGAGAACATCAACCTTACAGCCAGAGAGGCATGCAAAGCGCTGATGGATTTAGATGTTCATAAAGCTACAGGTCCTGATGACATATCCCCTCATGTACTTAAAAAAATGCACAAACTCAATGTCAGTGGCACTGGGTATCATATTTAAAAAGTTACTGGAGTCATGGGAGATTCCAAGATGCTGGAAACAAGCAAATGCGATACCTATCTTTAAAAAGGGAAGGAGGGATACGGATCTGAACTATAGACAAGTTTCCTTGACCAGCATAGTTTGCAAAGTTATGGAGAAACTACTAAGGAAACATATCTCTCTTCACTTGGAATCCTTCAACTTTTTGTCAGTGAGGCAACATGGCTTCAGAGAAGGTAGATCAACAGTAACAAACTTATTAGAATTTTATGATGAAGTAAGCCAAATCTTACAGGAAAGAGAGGGCTGGGCAGATTGCATATTCCTAGACTTCCAGAAAGCGTTTGACACTGTTCCACATGGGAGACTTATTAGGAAGCTGCAATCAAAGGCTAGAATAGGTGGAAATGTCTTGGAATGGATAAAAACTTACTTAGAAGGAAGGGAACAGAGGGTTAGAGTAAGACACTCAGTGTCTGAATGGAGAAGAGTTAGTAGTGGAGTTCCACAGGGTTCAGTTTTAGGGCCACTTTTGTTCCTTGTATATGTAAATGACCTACCAGAGTCTGTAAATTCATTCATGAATATGTTTGCAGATGATGCAAAGATTGTGAAGAAAGTAAAAAACGAGAACAATGGTAGAGAACTTCAGGAGGATCTAAATAATCTGCATGAGTGGTCAGAAAAGTGGCTAATGAAATTCAATACCT
>JAXCGZ010000291.1:22500-30000 GCA_037179515.1 Halocaridina rubra
TCAGTTTTAGGGCCACTTTTGTTCCTTGTATATGTAAATGACCTACCAGAGTCTGTAAATTCATTTATGAATATGCTTGCAGATGATGCAAAGATTGTGAAGAAAGTAAAAAACGAGAACAATGGTAGAGAACTTCAGGGGGATCTAAATAATCTGCATGAGTGGTCAGAAAAGTGGCTAATGAAATTCAATACTTCAAAATGTAAGGTAATGAGAATAGGTACAAGTGCAAGAAGGCCCAAGCTTGACTACTCGGTGGCTGGAGTACAACTTCAAGAGACAGAAAATGAGAGAGATCTAGGAGTAAACATACTGGCAGATTTGTCTCCAGAAATACATATAAATGGCATAGTAAGGGCAGCATATGCATTCTTATCAAATGTAAGGGTAGCCTTCAGGCACATGGACAAGGAAATGTTCAGAAATATTTATGTAACCTATGTGAGGCCAAAACTCGAATATGCAGCCCCCTTTTGGAATCCACACTTGAAAAAGCACATAGCTAAGCTTGAAAAAGTTCAAAGACATGCCACGAAACTGGTGCCAGAAATACGCAATCTCAGTTATGATGAGAGGCTGAGGGAATTAGACTTATCATCACTCGAAGCTAGAAGAGTGAGGGGGGATATGGTGACAGTCTTTAACTTCCTTCATGGTTATGATAGAGTGGATAGGGATCGATATTTTGATATGGCTGGCTCTAGAACTAGAGGTCATAGTTTGAAGCTTCGTTAGAAAACTTGTTTGCAGGATGTAAGGAAATACTTTTTCAGTGTAAGAGTAGTTGATAATTGGAATTGGCTAAGCGAGGAGGTAGTTAATGCTATCTCAATCCATAGTTTTAAGGACAGGTATGATAAGTATCACTAAGTATAAAATGGAACCGATGAGGAGACGGGAAGATACGAGCTTTGGGCTCTTTCCCGTAAACACAATTAGGTAATCAATTAGGTAATCACATAAAGAAGATAATGACAGAAGATCAGGGGATGGGGCCTCATTAAGATTTTTATACACAAATGCTGATGGATTAGCTGGTAACGCAGTAGAATTAAAAGATAGGATTCACAACAGTAAGGCAGATATAGTAGCAATTACCGAGACTAAGTTGAGTGAGGACATAAACAGTGTCACAGCTTTTCCTAAGGGCTTCAGATATTAAGGGTTGAAAGATCTGAGAGGACTGGTGGAGGGATAGCAGTGCTCATAAGTGAAAGGATTCAAGTTAAAGAAATAAACTTGGCTATAGAAAGTGAGTTCAAGGAATTTCTTGTTGCTCGCATAAATACTGGGTTAGAGAGCATTATAATAACTGTTGTATATAACCCACCAAGGAACCAGAATAGGCTAGAAGTTTATGAGGAAAGTCATATATTCACTATTGAAGTCATAAACTCAGTTGTTAACATGGCACGGGAGAGAAAATGTAGGATTTTGATTATGGGAGATTTTAATCATAAAGAGATAGACTGGATAAATCTTGACCCACACAGTGGTGAGGACTCATTCGGGGCAAGATTCCTAGATTGCGTACAAGGGAATTTCCTACACCAACATGTAATTGAACCAACGAGGGCCAGGAGTGGGGATGAGCCAGCACTACTTGATCTAGTGTTCACAGATAATGTGTTGGATATTGAAAAATTTGAGTATGAACCACCAATTGGAAAGAGTGACCACTGTGTGTTGTTTATGGAGTATATCATTGAAGATATTCTGCCTGAGAGTAGAGGCACTGAGGACATGAGGAGGAACTATCCGAAAGGAGATTACATCAAAATGAATGAGCTTTTTGCAGTTATTGACTGGAGAACCTTATTTTACAACAAATTTGTACAAGAAATGCATGACATCTTTTGTGAGAAATATGGAAAGATAGTAGATTGCTGCATACCTTTCACCAAAGTAGGCGTAATTCATGCCAGAGAGAAATGGTTCGATAATGAGTGTAAAAGAGCTAAGGAGTGGAGAGACAAATGCTGGAAAAGGTATAGGAGGAGAAAAAACATATATGCCTGGCAAACCTACAAAAGAGCAAGAAATGAATACCTAAGTAAAAGAAGAGAGGCAGAGAGAGACTATGAGAGGGACATCACCAGGAAGGCTAAAGAAAATCCCAAGCTTTTCCACAGCTTTATCAGAGGAAAACTGAAGGTAAAAGAACAGGTTTTAAGGCTTAAGAGAGAGGATGGGAGCATCACTGAGATAGATGAAGAGATCTGCAAAGAATTGAACAAGGAGTTTCAGTCAGTATTTACAGTAGAAAATACCCCACCCCCTCAGATTGCAGAGATAGAAGTTCAAGGGACGATATTAGAGAACATTAACCTTACAGCCACAGAGGTATGCAAGGCGCTGATGGAGTTAGATTTTCATAAAGCTACAGGTCCTGATGACATATCCCCTCATGTGCTTAAAAAATGCGCAAACACAATATCAGTGGCACTACGTATCATTTTTAAAAAGTCATTGGAGTCAGGGTAGATTCCAAGATGCTGGAAACAAGCAAACGTGATACCTATCTTCAAAAAGGGAAGGAGGGACACGGCTCTGAACAATAGACCAGTTTCCTTGACCAGCATAGTTTGCAAAGTTATGGAGAAACTACTAAGGAAACATATCTCTCTTCACTTGGAATCCTTCAACATTTTGTCAGTTAGGCAACATGGCTTCTGAGAAGGTAGATCAACAGTAAAAAACTTATTAGAATTTTATGATGAGGTATGCCGAATCTTACAGGAAAGAGAGGGCTGGGCAGATTGTATATTCCTAGACTTCCAGAAAGCGTTTGACACTGTTCCGCATGGGAGACTTATTAGGAAGCTACAAGCAATGGCTAGAATAGGTGGAAATGCCTTGGAATGGATAAAAACTTACTTAAAAGGAAGGGAACAGAGGGTTAGAGTAAGACACTCAGTGTCTGAATGGAGAAGAGTTAGTAGTGGAGTTCCACAGGGTTCAGTTTTAGGGGCACTTTTGTTCCTTATATATGTAAATGACCTACCAGAGTCTGTAAATTCATTCATGAATATGTTTGCAGATGATGCAAAGATTGTGAAGAAAGTAAGAAACGAGAACAATGGTAGAGAACTTCAGGAAGATCTAAATAGTCTGCATGAGTGGTCAGAAAAGTGGATAATGAAATTCAATACTTCAGAATGTAAGGCAATGAGAATGGGTACAAGTGCAAGAAGGCCCAAGCTTGACTACTCGGTGGCTGGAGTACAACTTTAAGAGACAGAAAATGAGAGAGATCTAGGAGTAAACATACTGGCAGATTTGTCTCCAGAAATACATATAAATGGCATAGTAAGGGCAGCATATGCATTCTTATCAAATGTAAGGGTAGCCTTCAGACACATGGACAAGGAAATGTTCAGAAATATTTATGTAACCTATGTGAGGCCAAAACTCGAATATGCAGCCCCCTTTTGGAATCCGCACTTGATAGAGCACATAGCTAAGCTTGAAAAAGTTCAAAGACATGCCACGAAATTGGTGCCAGAAATACGCAATCTCAGTTATGATGAGAGGCTGAGGGAATTAGACTTACCATCACTCGAAGCTAGAAGATTGAGGGGAGATATTGTGACAGTCTTCAAATTCCGTCATGGTTATGATAGAGTGGATAGGGGTCGATAATTTGTTATGGGTGGCTCTAGAACTAGAGGTCATAGTTTGAAACTTCGCAAGAAAACTTCTTTGCAGGATGTAAGGAAATATTTTTGCAGTGTAATAGTAGTTGATAATTGGAATTGGCTAAGCGAGGAGGTAGTTAATGCTATCTCAATCAATAGTTTTAAGGACAGGTACGATAAGTATCACTAAGTAGAAAATGGAACCGATCAGGAGACGGGAAGATACGAGCTTTGGGCTCTTTCCCGTAAACAAAAATAGGTAATCACAACTAGGTAATCACACATACTTATAAGGAAGGAAACAGAGGGTTAGAGTAAGACACTCAGTGTCTGAATGGAGAAGAGTTAGTAGTGGAGTTTCACAGGGTTCAGTTTTAGGGCCATTTTTGTTCCTTGTATATGTAAATGACCTACCAGAATCTGTAAATTCATCCATGAATATGTTTGCTGATGAAGCAAAGATTGTGAAGAAAGTAAGAAACGAGAACAACGGTAGAGAACTTCAGAAAGATCTAAATAGTCTGCATGAGTAGTCAGAAAAGTGGCTAATGAAATTCAATACTTCAGAATGCAAGGTAATGAGAATGGGTACAAGTGCAAGAAGGCCCAAGCTTGACTACTCGGTGGCAGGAGTACAATTTCAAGACACAGAGAATGAGAGAGATCTATGAGTAAATATACTGGCAGATTTGTCTCCAGAAATGCATATTAATGGCATAGTAAGGATAGCATATGCTTTCTTAGCAAATGGAAGGGTAGTCTTCATTCAAGGAAATGTTCAGAAATATTTATGTAACCTATGTGAGGCCAAAATTTGAATATGCAGCCCCCTTTTGGAATCTGCACTTGAAAAAGCACTTAGCTAAGCTTGAAAAAGTTCAAAGACATGCCACGAAACTGGTGCCAGAAATACGCAATCTCAGTCATGATGAGAGGCTGAGGGAGTTAGACTTATCATCTCTCGAAGTGAGAAGATTGAGGGGGGATATGGTGACAATCTTTAAATTCCTTCATGGTTATGACAGAGCTGATAGGAATCGATATTTTGATATGGCTGGCACTAAAACTAGGGGTCATAGTTTGAAGATTCGTAAGAAAGCTTCTTTGCAGGATGCAAGGAAGTACTTTTTTAGTTTAAGAGTAGTTGATACTTGGAATTCGCTAAGCGAGGAGGTAGTTAATGGTAGCTCAATCCATAGTTTTAAGGACAAGTATGATATGTATCAATAAATACAGAATGGAACCGATCAGGTAACGGGAAGTTACGAGATTGGGGCTCTTTCCCGTAAGCACAATTAGGTAATTACAATTAGGTAATTTTACACACACACAGTGGTGAGGACTCATTCGGGGCAAGATTCCTAGATTGCGTACAAGGGAATTTCCTACACCAACATGTAATGGAACCAACAAGGGCTAGGGGTGGGGATGAGCCATCACTACTTGATCTAGTGTTCACAGATAATGTGTTGGATATTGAAAAAATTGAGTATGATCCACCAATTGGAAAGAGTGACCACTCTGTGTTGTTGATGGAGTATATCATTGAAGATATTCTTCCTGAGAGTAGAGGCACTGAGGACATGAGGAGGAACTATCCGAAAGGAGATTACATCAAAATGAATGAGCTTTTTGCAGTTATTGACTGGAGAACCTTATTTTACAACAAATCTGTACAAGAAATGTATGACATCTTTTGTGAGAAATATGGGAAGATAGTAGATTGCTGCATACCTGTCACCAAAGTAGGTGTAATTCATGCCAGAGAGAAATGGTTCGATAATGGGTGTAAAAGAGCTAAGGAGTGGAGAGAGAAATGCTGGAAAAGGTATAGGAGGAGAAAAAACATAAATGCCTGGCAAACCTACAAAAGAGCAAGAAATGACTACCTAAGTAAAAGGAGAGAGGCAGAGAGAGACTATGAGAGGGACATCACCAGGAAGGCTAAAGAAAATCCCAAGCTTTTCCACAGCTTTATCAGAGGAAAACTGAAGGTAAAAGAACAGGTTTTAAGGCTAAAGAGAGCAGATGGAAGCATCACTGAGACAGATGAAGAGATCTGCAAAGAATTGAACAAGGAGTTTCAGTCAGTATTTACAGTAGAAAATACCCCACCCCCTCAGATTGCAGTGATAGAAGCTCAAGGGCCGGTATTAGAGAACATCAACCTTACAGCCACAGAGGTATGCAAAGCGCTGATGGATTTAGATGTTCATAAAGCTACAGGTCCTGATGACATATCCCCTCATGTGCTTAAAAAATGCGCAAACACAATATCAGTGGCACTAAGTATCATATTTAAGGAGTCACTGGAGTCGGGGGAGATTCCAAGATGCTGGAAACAAGCAAATGTGATACCTATCTTCAAAAAGGGAAGGAGGGATACGGCTCTGAACTATAGACCAGTTTCCTTGACCAGCATAGTTTGCAAATTTATGGAGAAACTACTAAGGAAACATATCTCTCTTCACTTGGAATCCTTCAACTTTTTGTCAGTGAGGCAACATGGCTTCAGAGAAGGTAGATCAACAGTAACAAACTTATTAGAATTTTATGATGAGGTAAGCCAAATCTTACAGGAAAGAGAGGGCTGGGCAGATTGCATATTCCTAGACTTCCAGAAAGCGTTTGACACTGTTCCACATGGGAGACTTATTAGGAAGCTGCAATCAATGGCTAGAATAGGTGGAAATGTTTTGGAATGGATAAAAACTTACTTAGAAGGAAGGGAACAGAGGGTTAGAGTAAGACACTCAGTGTCTGAATGGAGAAGAGTTAGTAGTGGAGTTCCACAGGGTTCAGTTTTAGGGCCACTTTTGTTCCTTGTATATGTAAATGACCTACCAGAGTCTGTAAATTCATTCATGAATATGTTTGCAGATGATGCAAAGATTGTGAAGAAAGTAAAAAACGAGAACAGTGGTAGAGAACTTCAGGAGGATCTAAATAATCTGCACGAGTGGTCAGAAAAGTGGCTAATGAAATTCAATACTTCAAAATGTAAGGTAATGAGAATGGGTACAAGTGCAAGAAGGCCCAAGCTTGACTACTCGGTGGCTGGAGTACAACTTTAAGAGACAGAAAATGAGAGAGATCTAGGAGTAAACATACTGGCAGATTTGTCTCCAGAAATACATATAAATGGCATAGTAAGGGCAGCATATGCATTCTTATCAAATGTAAGGGTAGCCTTCAGGCACATGGACAAGGAAATGTTCAGAAATATTTATGTAACCTATGTGAGGCCAAAACTCGAATATGCAGCCCCCTTTTGGAATCCGCACTTGAAAAAGCACATAGCTAAGCTTGAAAAAGTTCAAAGACATGCCACGAAACTGGTGCCAGAAATACGCAATCTCAGTTATGATGAGAGGCTGAGGGAATTAGACTTACCATCACTCGAAGCTAGAAGAGTGAGGGGGGATATGGTGAGTGTCTTTAAATTCCTTCATGGTTATGATAGAGTGGATAGGGATCGATATTTTGATATGGCTGGCTCTAGAACTAGAGGTCATAGTTTGAAGCTTCGTAAGAAAACTTCTTTGCAGGATGTAAGGAAATACTTTTTCAGTGTAAGAGTAGTTGATAATTGGAATTGGCTAAGCGAGGAGGTAGTTAATGCTATCTCAATCCATAGTTTTAAGGACAGGTATGATAAGTATCACTAAGTATAAAATGGAACCGATTAGGAGACGGGAAGATACGAGCTTTGGGCTCTTTCCCGTAAATACAATTAGGTAATCACAATTAGGTAATCACACGCATATATATATATATATATATATATATATATATATATATATATATATATATATATATATAAATATATATATATACATATAAATATATATATATATATATA